>JAYRBW010040304.1:0-11704 GCA_036023295.1 Invenusta paracnida
AGCCCAGTTAACTTTAAAGTTTACTAAACCATTTTGGTAACTAAACTATTGACTAAACTTAAAAAATGAAACCACCTCATGTATGGTATATTTGTAAAGTTTTGAATAAAAATGAAATCGGTGCAATTGTGGTAAATAAACGTACAATGTTGCGGCATTTATTGAAGGACGGCGTTTAACCAATGAAATACGGTACCTATATTTCCTTTATTTTAAATGCTGTGTATACGAGTAAGTTTAATATCTCGAAGATCACCCACTTTGTCTTCAGCTGCGTGTAAACTGATATTTGGCCATTTTGTTTCAGAGTCGCCCCGAGTAGTGGCCACTCAGAACTACCAAGCGGCCACTTCGGAGGAACTTTCTCTTCAACCGGGAGACATTGTATCCCTTCGAAGGAAGTCCAGAAATGGTGAGATGAAATTGTTTTTTGGAAATAGTTTTACTCCTAAATATGTGTAAACATTTTATTAATTGGGGGGTAATACTTGTGTGGATATTTTGTGGATACTTTTGTGGATACTTGTGCAGTTTCACTCGAGGTGAAACTGCTGCATTTTGTAAATATAACTAGGTATTCGGAATAAGCGATATGGTTCGAAGCTGAAAAGATCCGGTGTGTCAACATAATTATATTAAACAATACTGAAAGCTTATAAATGGTTATTAATTTTAAAAAATTAACCAATGAAATTATTTGTTAAATATAAGTATTATATTTATGCAAAATCAATTCAAATATTCTGTTATTAAACACTTTTTGTTGTTGTTTTAAACGGGTATTTGTTTGTATATGCAATTTGGTTTCTTGATATTTAAAGAACACAAGGGCTTTATCGGAGTAAAATGTTAATTAACTTCAATTTTTTTCTTACCATATATAGACCACAGATTTAGACACTTGAATAAGTTATCGATTTACAGTTTAAAGCTTATTATATAGAGTTAGAGTTTTGTCAACATCTCAAACAAAGAATTTAATCGAGTATGTGTTTCAAATATTCGTAACACTTCCTTTGGATTTGGTTAAAATGGAAATAATTATCGACCAATTCTTGTTCACTTAAGCTTTTTAATTAAAATCATATTTGTCTTGTGGCAGAATCCGTCGTTTCAAGACTTATTTCAATTCCCTTTTTTAATATAAATATATATTGAAATGAAGATGATCTAGAATTATCGATATTACACTGTGAGAAACACTTCCAGCTATTTGTGTATTTAACACTGTGTATGGATCATTATGTTATACATCATCATTAATTTAGGTACCCAATAAATAAGGCTCAGATAATTTATAAATAATTCTTTTTCATATTTTTTAGAAAAGAAACTTTTCTGCACATAAATCTATTTCAATGATTAAAATATATAATTAATTTGTGATTTAGATATGCTAATTCTTAGTTCTCATTAAAGAGTATAGATTGAGCATTTATGAACAATATTTTGACTCTTCTTTATTATTGGATTTTACTTACATTTTATTTAATTCTGGAAAACACTATCTTTGCAGTAGTATTTGTTGTAAAGAAGTTTAGGTATAGATTTAACTAATTATTTACTAATAAACATGTCTTACGTTAAAATTGTTTAAATCTTAATATTTGATGACAAAATTATTAAAAATGAAGATATATATATATATATTATATAATATTACTAATTATTTCTGAACCATTTAGACAAACTTTATCTTTTAATACATTGATTTTCAATCGATAAATATTATGTACAACTCGATGCCTATGAAATTTAAGAGTTGAAATTGTGTCGATAATAATCAATAGTTTGGGCCCTGGTTCGGATATAATATGCATTTAAAGCATAGAAATTAATCAATATACATACATATATAAAGTGGCAATCTAAAATATTTCCATTAGAAATGTTGTACATTTTGCGATTTTGGTCAAGATATATTATTTTAAAATTTGAGTACATGCCAACTCATTTACATATTGTTATTATGCAAAAATATATGCAAATATATATTAATATTATATTTTTACCAGTCTTTTATTACGTGGTAATTAGAAATATAGAAAGAATCTATATTTTTGACCACAAACTTACTTCATTAAATTGTTCAGTCATTTTTCAGACAGCCAATCTATATGTATATAAAATAAAACAAATATCTGTGGTTTTGAATGAATTTAATGTAGATTTTCATTTCTTGATTTTTCTTGAAAGTTTTCAAAGATACATCTATTTCTCTGCATTTGCTCATCTGTAGATTGTTAAAAGTATTTTGTAAGGTAAGTTGCATAGTGCGGGGTGGTTGTTTTCGACCAGCATGCTACTCTACCCAAACTGACTTGTAATACCCTGCTTGCGACACTGACATACCTGTACACCTACTTAATATTGAGCACGACCAAGTTTTTCCACAGTCATATGTATCCTTCGTTACTGCAGCATGGGATGATTGGATATCATATGCATGTTCAAACTTATATTCAAACATTTCACATGCCTTTGGAGGAACGCTAGAGTTACTTTGAAAACATAAATGTTATGACGTTTTTTCGAAATATAAAAAAAACTGACTTTTTAAATGAATTTTCTTTTGGTAGATATTTTTTAATTTTTCACTGTGCTCGCTCAATATTACATTATTTTTTAACTATATAACTGTTTGTTTCAAAGGTTATAAATATTTATTACCGACTATTTACTTTCCCCTGCAATATGACTATTTTATTTATTTTTGTTTGTTTATTGTAAGATACTTTCACCACAAATTTTTTTTTTTACAGTTTGTTTTTATGTGTTCTTAAAATGAGTAGGTATTAGTATAAAAACTTAGAAAGGCTGATTTTTCAATTCTATTCTATTTTGGAAATGAATTACTGATATGGTAGTCATACTGTGTATTCAGTTTGATACTTAATCTTCTTAATTTTCTTATATTAAAGAGAGACATTCCTTCATCAATATCTTTTAAAATATCTTATTAGAATTTATTGAAAGTATAATTTGGCAATATAGTAAGTTTCAAATTCTAACAAAATAATTTTATTTTTAAAATTTCATTAAAATCCATGTAATTTATAAACTACTACAAATCAAAGTATTCAGTAGTATTGCATATATATTATCGAAAAGGTTTCTTTTAAAATGTTGATAATGATCGATGATGTAGTTTGTTTTGTATCGTTATATAAATAGTATACTCATATTAAATGCTTTTGTTTGGCCCTCTTTGCAATGAACAAGTTTTAAGCACTAATGTAAAATTTGTTATCAGTATATTTATTTTCAAGTCAAGTATAAAGGATATTTATAAACTAAATTTGAATTGCGACATATGATTTATACACTATTATTTGACAACTCGGCTATTATAATTTAATTTTAAAATCTTATGTTATATATTTGTATTTATTCAGTTCGATGTATTAAAATGGAACATTTGATAATTTATGGGATGTTAAAAACGAGGCTACATTGATTTCGTGTAAAATATATATTGCCAAACAAATATTTTTTATATCATTATTATTGAGTTTTTTTATATATGTACGTTCTATCCGTACGTTCAAGTTAGTGTTTAAATTAACTGTTTTCTACTAACTGTAAAAAGACAAATGAATAGCCATAGTCTATACCTACTATAATCGCAAAATCTATATGTAGCAAATATTGCAACCCTTGTAGAAAATCGTACTAATAAACCTTTGGTAATATAGTAATCATCCAGTGCGTTTGATTGGTCAAATAAACAGAATTACTTTCTACTTATTGTGAAATACTTTTAGTAATTTATGAATGATTAGTGTTAAATTTAAAAGTATAGTTATAACTCTTACACGTTTTGCATGCAAATCTCCTTTAACTTAATTCATACCGGAAGGGGAGGGGGGGGGGAGTGTTGCTTAAAGCAATCCCTTTTCCGTATTTTCGCTGTGATTTTTAAATGAAAAAATTAAGCAATTTAAGTTTCGTGACTTTTCCCAAACTTTTAGCGCTATATTCACTATTGGAATGGTCACGTGACATCACACTAAAAATTCATCCTTTTTAAAAAATGAGCAAAAAACATTTTTTAAATAAATTATGCATATCTTTTTCAGAATCGACGACACTGATTAATTTCATGATGTAATAATTCACAAAATACCCAATCAAATTTTCTTGTAAGGGATAAAAAAAAAAAAATTTGAAATTAATTTTTTTATAAAAACTTATTTTTGACCCTTTTTCAATAATAATAATAATAATAACAATTAATTTTATTTATTGTACAATTATAATACATTTGATTATTAGAAAGAAAAGAATATATGTAAAATACTTCGTCTATGAAATGGAAAATGGAAGCCTCTCTCTACAATCGATAACAATATTTAAGCGCGTGTACAAAAAAGGTTATATACAAACGTGTATATACATATGTAGTAACAGAGCAATATAAGAATAATACTAATATTCAGAGAAACACAATACAAGTATATTGCTTATTATGTTAATAAATATTATATATATATATACTCATGAGCTACAAACTTTGAGTTAGACATGTTATTGCTAATGTTATGATAAGTTTATCATTTGTTGGTGCGTATAACTAATGTTGTTATTAATTAATTATACAATGGAATAAGTTAGAAAATATGTTTTTTAACTACATGCGATATTTCAAAACTCTAATCTATTAGAAAGTTTAATAATTATAGGTGGCCTTCCGGGACATGGGTGCGCAAAAAAGCTCGATCTGGATAAGGTTAAGGATAAATATTGAATTCTAAGAGACTCAAATGTCTATACCAGATCTCTTTTAGTACACTACAAACGATGAATCATATTTAAGTAGGTTGGGGTCAAATGTACGCATGGAAAATCTCCTAACTACCTATTGCGATGTTTATGATTGAAAACCTTCATTTTGATTTCAACCAATACCCCTTCACCAACAGGCATGTTCTTCGGCAGCATTATGGGGGCAAATTCTCGTCAACTCTCAAACGGTTGGTTCCCCTGTCATGTGACCGTGGAAGTGGTAACACGTCACACGTGTCATCGGTTTTGGCAATACCTCTCGATGGCGACCTCGTCCGGAGACAACACAACGAGTCAAGCTCCCCCTCCACCTGCACAACCACCCCCACTGGAGACTACTTCTGCACCGAATCTGGCCCTAACAGGGGGCGGAACTGGGGGCCTCGCTTACAAGAGCTATCGGAGAAGTGGCCCTTCTGAGAAGGCGATCAATAGGAAGCGGAGTGAGTCATCGACTGCGCCCAGTGTGGCATGTTGCGTGGGAGCGGTCGATGAAGATGAAGTGAATACTGCCGCCTCATTGGTCCAGAAGCGAATTGCTGACTATAAGCGCCTATCAGAGCAGGGCTTAAGGTGACCTGTGTTACACGTTATACGGCCTCCGCAGACATCGAATTTGCCTACAGTACTAGATGTGTGCTATGCTTATATAATATTATAAACTGGCATTCCACCTTTTCACTTTGAAATTTGTAGACTATTGTAATAAATCGATAAGTAAATTTATATTGGCAAATTAGTCTCGAAACATTATCGAGATAGTTGCAACAATAATGCTTACGCGCATTCAGACCGGCAGAGAAAGTATTTCTGCCATAGCTATCAGGAGAACCGAACTGTGGCGAGTTGTAGGTGACGAGAAGGAGGGAATTTTTAAATTTATGTAAAGCGTAGAAAATAGGTTTTGTCTTACTTTACCGAAGCCGAAATTGGGTGAGTGTGATTTTGTGGAATACCAATCTAGTTGTGTAGAATATAGTCCGATGTCTGTGGTGGACTCCTGTCTTTGTGAACGCAGAGAAGGATTGTTGTTTTCTTCGCCTTAATTTTTATTTTTACAACTGCCAGATAAATTAATTAATTTCAAAATAATATATATATATACGTTGACCCAATGTGTAGGTTTTATTTCTAAGTCAAATTTTAGAGGTTAGAATGTGGCTTGTGTTTTTAGTTAAAAAGCTAAATATATGATTTATGGTTTAGTCTAAATTTATCGAGCAATATCACAGAATTAAACACCGTGGCTTTGAAAGAACATAATTATGCGCTTTTTATTGTAAAATTGCGTATCAAATACCGATTTATTAACTGATTTTTAGACAGATGTCAGTCATCCGAATGTAAATATGTATAAACTTTTTAAACCTTATTTTGAAACATAATATTCAAAAATATAAATCTCTGGTGAATTCAATATCTCAAATGTCTTACTTGTTGGCTCAATACAGGGATTCGAGCGATTTTTCTAAATAAATATAAACGCCAATTATTTCAGTCTAAGTTATTATCTAAAATAAAATTAAAAGTTGCTTTGATATTTGCAACTCATTTTATTATTTTTATTCTTGATTTTTTGATTTTGTTTGTTTGTTTAAGCAATAAAAAATTCATTTGGATTAAGTGAATTTCTATACTTTATACATACGTTTTGTATAATTTTCAATTTGATATGTTTTTTCTTCTGTGTCTTGTAAAAGAAATTTTATATCAACACTGCAAAGATACACTTGGTTTTATTTCAGACTATTTTTTCATTTAATTCACATTCATTCTTTGAACAAAATTAATCTTACATTGCATCTCACACATTATTACAACTTATGTACTTTCCTTTTATTTACACTATCATTGTTTATCTTTTCACAGAAACTGTATTCACATTTGATTATATTCGTCAAAAGAATAAATGCTATAGTTTTTCTTATTTTCTTGGAATCCAATTATGTTTCTATATATACTCTACTTTATATCTATTTCCTATTGATTAGCTATCGATTGCATACTCTGGTTTCCATTAAAATATTTGTATCCATTTTCGGTTTTAAAAATATGTTTAGATACTTTTTACATAATGAACATATTATTATGTGTGATAAAATTGTGCGATGTTATATTATACTTCTATTATTCTATGTATATATGAATAAGACTTCATTTTTAGATTGTTAATTTTGACATCTCATTCCTTTGAGCGTTTACTATAACACACTATTTCGCACGAACTTACTCTTCTATTGTTATTCTAGGATCCTGTACAGACTTACATATCCTTATTGGATACAATTAGATATAATATTAACTTTAATCGGTATTATACATATTAAGAAATATTCGTTTCGGGTTGTTGTACTCTTAGTATCATGTATTAATCAGTAGACTTACAGATTATTTGCATCTAAATATAGACTGCAATGTTTATATATACTACTAGTATACACATCTACTATATTTGAATGACATTTATAAGCAGTGCATATCAATATACACACTAATACTATTATGGGAGAAGAAGGTAGCTTATTCTTAGAAATAGAACACACATCCAGTTATGTATGTAATAATATTTGTTCATAACACTGCGATAGAATCTAAAATATGTACCTATTGAAGAAAGTTTCACGACTATTTGTTTCATTAAACAACTTCAAACTTTAAATGTCACAATTTAAAGTTTATAAAACACAGACAAGACAGACAATCGTTTGGAAGTTGCAGACAACTTAATTAATCAATTACAACGCTGACTAAATGTTTCCAGAGGTGGATCTTTCTGCGGTGGATTTTCTTTTTTTCAATATGTTTAAAATTTTACATTCGCTTGTTAATTATAATCATTAATGTTTGTCATATATTATTGGATAAAGATGTATATTATTTTTTGAATAGTTTTTTCCCGGTATAATTTGTGATAGTTTCCACAGTCAAATAGCCGGTTGACTGAAACTTTCATTAACACCTGCTTTGTAAGTGTAGTTTGTTTTTAAATGGTTGAAAACATAATTGAATTTTCTTTTTACAGCTAATGCCAGTTTTAATTTATATACATTATGGTATTAAACATTGTATTAGGAAGATACTAATTGTTATATATATAGATACATTGTGTACAAATGATACATCGGGATTATAATATACGCATAACTCATTTTCTATATATGTATATGTATTTAATTATACAACCGTGCATAATTATGTCAATACCGATAGATGTATAAAATATATGTATCATTTGTAGAGTGAGGATTTCCCGATTTAAAGATACCATGAGGGTAAAAGATACTGACTTTATATCGTATTATTAGACACATCTATACCGTAATATCACAGTCCTTTTGTACTTATAGGACCTCGTCGAAGTATTCTTATCATTTATTCCTGCTTTGTTAACAATGTCTTTCGTATTTGATTTATTGCATATATAATATATATATACCAAACAGAAAATTAATTGACCTGTTTTGAAAACACTCTTTTTTCATGTATTCCTTGTATTATATTATGAAAAGTCATTTACAAACGTGTATATTATACACGGTGATCAATTATTATCTATCTATGTAAATTTTATACATATAACATGTACAATTATTATACATTTTAAAATATAACAAAAATAATGAAAATAGATATTTCTTCTACACATATACGCAGGCTACTATCGGGATAGATACTAATTATATATATACCTATAGTTGTGTTAATATCAAAACAGATCAGTGATGGGAGAAATGCACGCAATAAACAAATATTATATTTGCAAAAGGATTATAAATATATCAGTTACAGGTAGGCCTGCTGTAAATACGTGTGGTAATTATATCATAATTCGTTTGAGGACTGATTCAGGAATTATATAAAATAATGTTTGATAAACGTGTCATTTATTGAATGGTCTAGCTAGGGGGCATATAGAAATTAATTAAGCAATACATGTATTACATTAGCGTATTTCAATAGAGTGGGATATTCCCTCTTATGAATATAGCGTTCAATGATACATAGGCATGGGAGGAGGAGGAGGTGTTTGGGATCCTTTATATTGGTTTTGATTACTTATTATTTTTCTGATTTATACTTATATAAGCTCATTTTTGAACATTGAAAATAATAATATTGACTTTGGAACACCTAGCTATATAATACCTATTAAAGTTCAGATATTCTATTCTGTTGACGAATGAGTAAAATAAATATATCTAATTATATTTACATTCAAGTGGAAGAAAACTAAATTTAGCTGCCACATATTCATTTACACTTTATTTAGCAAATTATTACAAACTTTCCGCATATTTATACCTACTTTGAAGGGGGGAATGGGAGATGGATAATTGCGTGTTACTAACCCTAACCCTATCGTTAAACAATTAATTGATTATGCGTTACACTACATGAAATAGGGAAGGTGGATAATAACAATGTATAAAAAATATATTATATACTAAAATGTATTAGAATTTTGAAATTTGTTATACTTATGTAGGATAATGAAAGTTTTTCACAGATTAAAGTATCGAGAAAAAACTTTAAACACAAACCTTGGATAGCCAAAGTTTTAATTAAATCAAGCCAAACAAAAAATAAGTTTTTCAAAAAATGAAAAATTAAAATGGACAAAGCATGTGAAGAAAAATAAAAGAATTAAGTATATATATATTAAAAATGCATAAAAACTGCTGAAATCAATTACTACAAAAATAAATCCGAGAACAATAAATATAACATTTAAAGACAATCGCCGAAATAATAAAACCAAATATTAGTGATAAAAAAGATTATATAAAATATTGACAAATAGTAAAAGTAGGTACCTATACTGAAGATAAAGGGAGATAGCCAATAATAAAAACATGTATAATTCTCAGCCATAGGCAAAACACTAGCTGATACTATTAACTATAAGTACACAAATTTCACAACTAATTATAATACTATATGAATTCTATTTACCTGCAAAGTTTACTAACTTGGAAATTTGTAATATAATTAACCAATTACTTAATTAGAAATCCTGTGGTTTTCTCCTGTGGAGGCACTTACCTAACATTTCGCTTATAAAGTAGAAAACTCAAAACTAAGTGATGTAATTGCTAAATTTCTAAATATATATCCTACTCAATAGAAAAGTTTCCAGAAATACAACAAAAAAAGCAAAAGTAAAACCAATTTTGATACAGGGAGATATTAAGACAAAATCTGATAGCTACAAACCAATATCACTACCTACTACCCGACTATCAAAAAATGTCGAGGAAATTGAGAAGACGAATTAATTTATTTGTTGAAAAATATAATTTTTTAAATAAAAACCAGTATGGAATTAGAGAAAAACACTCAACCATAGATGCACTTAGGCTTTAATTAATCTTATATATATATCAAAAGTTAGATAAAAAATTAAAAGTATTAACGTTAATAATGTAAATACTATCGTACTATATCTTCATTGATCTAAAAAGAGCGTTTGACACTGATAAACTCATACAAAATTAAATGAAACAGGGATGAGAGGACCATGTCTAAATACTGGATCAATATAGCTATCTAGAAAATAAAAAAACAAATAACCATAATTGAAAATATAGAATCTGAACAAGGAGACATAAAATTATCACCAATATTATACTCACTATTTGTTAATGATATGACACACTTCAGTGAAAAGAAAAACAATAACTTGACACAATTTGCAGATGACACTGCCTTAACCATATATGCAGCAAACCAAAATGATTTATTCAAAATAGCAAATGAAAAATTAAATAAATTAAACTCTTGGTTTAAAATAAATAAATTAACAATAAGTATATAAAATGCAAATACATGTAATTCAAACCAAAACAAATAAGACCAGACTTAACTTTAAAAATAGATAAAAATACAATGTAACAAGTTGAAACATATTTAAGTATCCTAGGTTGTATTCTATAGATACAAATTTATCATGGTCCACACATACAGATTTCATAAAATCAAAATTAATACAAAAAATATCCTTAATCTGTTTGATTAGAAATAAAAAAATAAACTGACTATATACAATTTGCATACATTAAATCCCTATATACCTACATTATGAAGCAGGAATTATGTGGAAAAACTAATATATACTTAATACAAAAAATACAAAAAAAAATACTAAACATTTTATTTTTAAAAACAACTCAAAGAATAATGTATACAAAGAGGAAAGTACCTTATACTAACAGTAAATAACATAATTAAACTTATAAAATGAAACATATATAGCTATGCCAAAAAATTGTGAAAACATTCCAAGTTTAATAAAAAAAATGAAAATTACAACAAAACACGAGTATCAAGTATGTAGAAGACATAAATATAACTTAGAAATAAGAAGATTCAAAATAGAAATAGTGAAAAAACTCAAATAAGATAGTACTAAAATTGAATATATTAACAAATAACGAAAAAGAGTTGAACTCATCAACATTATTTATCAATATGTATATACCAACTAACTTCTTTCAAAAAATGAAATATATTAAACAACTAATTATTATTAAATTTCTTCCATATTTAAATAAAAACCAAACTAATCCTAAAGGTAGCTACAGCTAGATAGGTCTCCTTCTTTGCAGCAATCCTTTCCAAATACCAAAACCCTTAAACCCAACAAACATTGATGAATATAGTACATATTACACACATATAATAGACATTGTCATTCTATTACGGTATTACTAAGGGTAGGTACCATACTTTTTAAAGACATACTGAGTAGTAGTACCTATATGCCATACACTTTATTATATCCTATTTAGATTAATGCTATATTTAATGTATATGTCGGTTACACATATACTTACACATATAGTTACATAAATATGTCCATGTATATGTATATATAAAATATACATTTCTGTTGTAGGTAAATGAAATGCTTTATTTGGAT
>JAYRBW010040315.1:0-11703 GCA_036023295.1 Invenusta paracnida
AAAATATAAATTAGTTTTTAAATGGTAGCGGTTTAAAAAATGACCGTTCTTGTGGTATTCTAATATACCTTTTGTACATAGGTTGGTCGCATGAGCTGCATGAGCTAACAACTTACTGCCGTAGGTTTAGATAACAGAAGCTTATCACATGTCTTCATGACACCTATGATTGAAATATCGTATGCATAGATAGTACACAAAGATCAGTATGCATAAATGTTTGTCGTTAACATTAAACAATCATCTGTAAAGTGACACCAAAACATTATTTTCATTCGGTTATAAGATATATTCAGAATCAATTAGATTATTCGAAAATCCTGACGCTACATATACACTAATAATATGTTAAACAATTCTAAACCTATGCGTTAAATGACGCGTTTAACCCATTTTCATATAGTAATATTTTTCTTTTTACTCATACTTAATTTTCTATATTAAATTACTTTGATTTTCATTATTTGTATGATGGAAGAAAAAAGTTTATTTCTGGGAAAATTACTTTTACCGTAAAATTATTTATATATTATTTTATAATGTTAAAAAATATCATCGATCAACAATAGTTTTCAGAAGTATTATAAAACAATATTTTAAGCATTTATCGTAACATTTATCAATTAAATTTTTTTATTTCAATTTTTTTATTTTTAAATTATCTATTAAAATCTTATTTAATGATGTATACATATATAAATTACTTAATATATTATATAGCTTGTGCTGAATAATTTAAAGTAAATAATTTTGTTACTTTATTGAAACAATCTCTGATATTTTACAATTATATATGTCATAATTGTTTTAAATATATTTAGTTTTGAAATAGTATACAATAATATTGTAATATGTGTAATTCACACATTATTTGACATAAATCATTGCGTTTAAGAATATTTTGAAAATTGTGGGGAAACTACTTATTACATTAAAAGAATTTATATTTTATATTTTTCTTCTGTGTTCAATTGAAATTTTAATAATATAGAGAATGAAACATCTTTCATGAAATTGATCCAACTATTGTATTTGTCCTTTTAAAACTTGATGCTAATAGCAGAGACAGTGCTGTAATATTTCATTTATGCATCAATTGTTATAAATATATTATAGTAAAGAGTGTGTGTCATCGTGCATCTTTATATTTTATTTAAGTGGAAAGAGTTGAAATATTTTATTATAAAGCATAGGCGATATAGGTATCTAAATGTTTATAGTATATGGACTGTAAAATATTGATTCACTGTATTCTTAAGGGTTCACTTCTGAAAGTAAAATTTAACTAAACTTACTGACATTGATTCCAACAGCTGCCAGTGTGTACAATGACATACATAGAAATTGTAAATAAATAGTTCTATGCAATCCATTTTTCAAACAAAAATATTTAAATCAACTTTTAATACTAACTGTAATATATGGCTAATTATTTTATTCTCTTTTGTGGAATGACTTTTTGTTTTCTGTATTTATTGGAAATATTATATTATAATAGACTAATTAAGTCACCTTTTGAAAAATCGTTGTTACATATTTATATAAATTTAAATTGTCTATGTTTAAGTTTTATTATTCAAAAGTAGCACTGATATTATCAGTGCAATTATTATTTTTTACTATAAATGTGCTGCTTACAACACGTTTAGCTCATAGAAATATATAATGTTAGTTAATTATTAAATCTCTATGGTTTGGTTTATTTCATTCTAGTTGTTATTTATCGATATTTTTATTTCAAAGCTTATTTAATTCGAATAATAAATGCCTTAAAATTGGTAACAGTTTATCAATAATTTTAGACTTTTTATACCAATTTATACACATATTTGTAATAGGTATATTGCAGTGTGACATATCAATTCACATCGTTTGCTATTCCGTTTAAACAGAAAACAATACTAATACATTTAGTTATATACTAAGAAGTTAAAAGATGTTTTGTTCCGAAAAAAAATTATTTTGAAGTATAAATTTTAACGTTTAGTTGTATTATCGAAAACTGTTAAATGTTTAGAAGACATCTTTGTTAATGTGTAGTATAGGTACATATTTACTTTGGAAAATTCTTATTTATTTGTTCACATGAATTCTATATTTAATATAAGACATTCAACAAAATACAACTATATACATATTAATATAAATGAATCAAACTTCGTCCTCAAGGTCGTTCGATGAGCGGCAAGTCACGTGACCAATCTCGAATCGATAGTCCAACTCCAGTGACAGATGCAGATAGAGGTCACCCTAAGGCGAATGTATCCGCTCTCATGAAAGTAGGTTAACTGAATACAAACGTTTGGTGAGATTTTTAGAACAACTGTTATACACTTATACTGATATATTACTCTGGTTTTATATTGAATTAGTAACCGTTATAGATTTGATTCTCATAATTTTTTGCCGTTTGTCTTGTACATAATAAGAATATTTATTATTAATACGTATATTAATTTTCTCTTTAAAACAGTAAAACTAATGACTGATTATTTTAAATTTTGTGAAAATTAATTTTTATGTTTATAGAAAAAACGCATTTTAATGAAGTGAATGTAATTTTTAAAGTTCTATTTTTTTGTGTGCATATATCTTATGTTAAACTTATATTTATTATATATGTATGCATAATTATTATTATATTTCTTAAAATATATATTATAATTTATATGATATAAATATATACAATTTCTTATTTATATTATGCTTGTATATAACGGTTTAAAACATAACATATATTTATGTTAATATTTAATATTTTAAGTAAAAAATTTGTAAATGTTTAAATCCTATTCAATATTTGTATATCTGTATTTTTATCTATACATATATCTGTGATTCAAAACTAAATGTTTGATTATTAATACCATATTTATTTAGTTTTATTTTATTTTATATATCTTTACCTAATGTATATATATATATATGTATGGTGTGTCCAAAGTTTTAGAATTTTGTAAGCATTGCAGTCTATTATTGCTCAGACTTATAAAGTTTTGCCAAAGTCTATTAATTATAAGGCGAACAACAATGCTTTTACAATATAATTTCAACCATGTTTGAGGTAAAAAATGTTGGTTGCCCATGGAAACAACAGACAAACATGAACTCCACATCTTCACACTTACACACTTTTCTAAATATAGATGCACACCGCTGCTATGGGAACTGCCAATGACGGTGGTATTAGTAACGTCAGCAACAAGAACCGAAATGGCAGCGGTGGTAGAGGAGGTAAAAACTTATCAAAACCTGGGTCGGGCAAATTGACTGCCAATAAAATGGCTGCTTCCACAGATCGCTCTTCGGCATTAACACGGGTAACTAAGCGCATCCGTCTATCATGGTTACACATTGTTTACCCTGGTCACTAATGGGCTAATCATAGAGTATAGATACCTTGTATCTATACTTTATGAGGCGATTAATGCGCATTTGGTTTTGTGTTAACGTTATCGCGTTTGTATATGTATATAAATTAAGGGCATTTCCATACATTGATATTTATAAACTTGTTTCATTTCTTAAATATTAGATAAAAATTTAATTCAGAATAGAATTTGACAAATTTTCATCATTACCTTCTCAAAATTCTTTTGAAACTAATAAAAATAATAAGAATCTCTTTGGAATAGGGGAAACCATCGTTTTGTAATTTCAGAATTCATTCCTACTCATTTTTCATCAATTATTACAATTTGATTCATTATTTTTAAATTAGAAAGAATTCTCAGTTAGAACAGTCTTTCATTCCACAGTATTATCTATAGCATATGTTACATGGTAATTTCTACACATATTTAATTTCCATCATATAATTGTTTGATTTTTAACTGTGTAAGGAAATGTCCCGCATTTTTCACCTTCACGTCTTGTTTTCTGATTGCACGCCAACACACCAATGTCTTATACTGTTTCACAGCACTAAACCTTTAACTTGAGTCTTGACCCCTTCTTTCATTCTTACTTCATTCTATTAAAACCTTTGTTCAAATTGATTATTTCCTGACAGTGTTTTTTCTTCACTCTTCTGTTATTAGTTCATTAACGTTGTGTGTTTTCCTATGAGCGCATAGTTTTCTCTAGTTGAGTGTATAACTCATTTTATTAAGTATAATTCTCATTCTTATACTGATTAGTTTCATTGTGTTTTCTATTTAAGTTCTTATTTTATAGAGCACACTTTTTAAATGTTTATTTTCTTTAATTCAAAATTTGTTTCGGTAATCATATTAAATATGTGACTTTTTATTTGTGATATTTGAACGTTTTAAATAACTAGCTTATCTACCGACTTTAAAAAATATTAACATAATTTCCAAATAGTTGTTGTTTGTCTTTAAGCTATAATGTAACTTGTATTTTTTTGTTTAAAATTAGTCTGTATGCAATTTAAATAATTATAAACGGGATAAAAAGATGTATATTGAAAATGTTCGATTATTTTTCATAAGACATTTCCCAATTATATCATATATTTCATATTGTATAACACTACAAGTTTTATATCTCCTAAATTAATGTGTAGATGTGTATATATAGGAATGTTTATACTTCTAGTAAGCAAATAATGTTTAAAAGAAATATATTTTTGAACAACTTCACATGTTTTGAATGTTTTTTTCTATCTCTCAATATCAGTTGCCTTTTATACATTAAATGCAACAACCGTACATATGTAACTTCTCACTCTATTGAACCTATTTAATATGTTCACTCATACTGTCTGACGCAGTCTAAGGGGAAGCCACCTCCATCATCACAGCATCCTTCTAATTCTTCATCTTCACAAGCTGGAACTCGTCTCAGTGCCATGGTAAAACTAAAATGCACCTAATCTTCTTGCCATGCACGTGTCCTTGTCCAGTGTATACATATTTATATGTTGAGTATAAATGGTTTTTGCGGTCAATATAAAATAACTGAAAACATACTATTATCTATTTAAAGGTAGAACAATAAAATTTATTTCAAAATTATAATTATTAAACGTTTCTAAAGTGCAGAAAAATTGCTAAATTTTGTGTAATTTTTAAATTAATATTCTCAATTTAAAATATATTAATAAAGCATGAGGTATCTGTGATATTCGGTATATATATATACCGAGGACTTCACGAAGATCACTTTATAACAGTATTTTCGCTAAGTCCTCGATTTTTATATTTTCGGACGCTAATTTTGTTTTAACTATCCAATTCTAAATAAACTAAATACAACTGTATTATCAATTTAATAAAGCTAAACAATAAAATATATACTCTGAGAATCTAATTCGATGGATGCACTGCACTTTTAGATTTAAAGCTAACCTTTTCATCTGCGCAGCAGCGATAATGCTATAATAACTGGATCTCAAGTAGGGCTATAATTGTTCGCTATAATTGCCTATACACGCATAGAGAACTGAAAATGTATCAATTCAATACGACTAAAGGTTTGATGAACAATTTTTAAGATTAATTTATTCTGATAAATATTATTTCCATGCTATGATTTACGTATATTTTTAATATTATTATTCCATTATTTTTCTATATGTAACATATGGAATAAAAATTTTAAATTTCCCTCAGATTTGTCTGCAGAAATCATATTATATCAACAATGGATATGTAACCTATCTTTTGATGTCAATATGTATTGATAATTATTAACACATTTTCCCTGTGTACACAATATGTCGTATACCTACCAGCTTCCACATCCCAACCACGTGTATTCCTCCGTGCTCTATCCATCGTTTTGACCTTTTGTAGTACCATTTCTAGTCTATTGATTACACATATATCAACTCCTCTGTAATAGTGTTCACTTATATCTACATATATATATTCCACAAAATCACGAACTATATACCTTTCTTATAAGTCTACATATAATCCAAAAAATCTATGAACGAAATATTATTTCTTCGATTTTATATATATCTAATTTCAGAGCCAAATATATTCGGCATCGAGTTTACGTGATGAGGTTCCGATTCTTTAGGTGCACTACAAATATATTCTAAATATCAATATTTAAACAGAAAATCTAAATTTTTCTTTCAAATGCTTATTGCTTATTTTTATATTTCATTTTTAATTAACACATTTAACAAATAAAGACAATCAGTTTCATTAATTCAATTAACAAACTGAATTAAGGAAATACCTAAATTTTATAACTTTATAAATAAGTTATATAAATAATAATTAAAAGTAAATTTATGTTGATAACGAATCATTTGAAATGCTAAACTAATGCTTCAATTAAATAAGTATATCTCATCAATTTCTCACGTCTTCTGTAAGTTACGTATTTCTGTAAGATATGCGTATTCATATATATGTAAACATAAATGTAGATAAAAGCATTTTACTTTTTATATATTTTGTGTTCTTTAAATCCTCATAAAACTTTAACTTTTTTAATTTTATTGCCTTTCATAACGTCTATATTTTTTGTTTTCAATATCCATAAACATTTATTATTTCATATTATATTTTAATGCAACTCTATGGCCTTTTAACAGTCGTGACAGATCAGGTAAAAAGAATGTTATTAACTGGAGTTGTATTCAATGATTAATTCATTATTTAGATTGGTTTTAAACAGTTTGCCGGTTAGCTTCAATATATGTATAGCTTTAATATATAGCTTTAATATTTGTACTTCATTAAGTGCATGACTCTTTTAAATATATACAGTAAAGTGTGGATTTCAAAGAAGAATTTTTTTAATAATTGCTGTAGTATAAATTAAATTGTATTTATAGCGGTCAAAATTAAAACTTGTTTTTATTGTGTCATTAAACCTACTTTAGTTATTTGCATTTTGATGTGTTTTATTAATATCGTTATTATTGCAAATCAACACGTACTTCAAAACACGTAAAAATGTTATGCTTCATTTATTTACTTAAAATGTTATAAGACATAATTCTGTACTTATAAATATATCTATTTCATTTTTTATTAATACTGTTTTTTTAGTTCGATCTTACAGTCTATAACATATTGTGCAACGATAGTAGATTATGGACATAGTCTACCATCTTTGATATATTTTATTTCTTCTGTTTTCCTACTTATTTAATTCTTGAGTGTGGTTTGGTAACCTGTATTTTTAAACTTGTGTGATTAATATTTTGATATTTAACATTCATTCTAACATTAATATTTGAAATGCACAATTCTGTAAACTTATTTATTCAACCTTGGTAATATTATTTTATTTTGAAAGTTAGGTCATTTATTAAATATTTATTTTATTAATTAGTATAATTATGCAGTTTAAAATGATAATTAATCAAAATTTTCACACTTTTTATGTATGTAATAAATATCTATAGATAATTATCAATTTTTTTAACGGCTACAATTTATCAATTTCGACTCTCAAGAAAAAGTACCTATATATTTTTTATTACTACATATCTATTAATTTTTTAACTTTAGATCATTTGTTATTGAATTTCTATTCTACTACAAGATAGGTAAATAATGCTATATATTTATATATATATATATATTTTACTGAAAATGTTACCTGACTCAAGAGTTTTCTTTCCTATTTTCAACGACTGAACGCTGATTGGCTAATTAGACGGACAAATCACACCCTGCCTACCAGTACCGATTCATTGGTGGAAGATACGTCCGAATCGATAGCACTGGGCGTCCAATGCTTGATGAACCAGTTGTAGACAACTACAGTTTCGTATGAAGTGTATTCTCTGATTGTGTGATTCTCCATAATATTAAGATTTCTGTCTGAGTTTGTCTATATTTTGTACTCAAAAGCAATATGTAGGATAGAGGAAAATAAGTATGTTTTTATATTTTTAACTGTCGGAAATTTGTTTTATTTATCTTCTCAGTTTTTAACATTTTAATGCATAAGTAATACTTTAACTACAATCAATACAAATTTTCATAATTTTTATTAATTTTCTTCTGCACGGTATACACTGCAAAAGGTATCAAATTAATCATTTTACGGAGAAATCAATTAGTATTCTGTTTTAAATCAGTCACAATTCCGTCGGTGAGATTTCAGAACTTCTGAAAACGTGTTGCCTCTATATTACTTATATATTTTTTATTGCACCTCACCTATTTATACATCTAGTTAGAAGTTATTATAACTACTCGACTTTAATATTACTTACTGAAATACATATGCTGTTAGTTTCTTTTGGTTTTGGGTATAGGTACAATTATTTAGATGACTGTCGACAAATTCTTTGAAATTCCGTCATTTTTCATGGATTATATTTTTTATAATTATTATTACTTGTCAGACATTTTGTAACAACTGTCATATTTTAAATTGACGCAAATACTCATTTCATGTATAGATATTATTTACGTACATTTATATTTATTATCATGTAGTTGACAATTTCGAGTTTATATATCTAATGACGCGATTTTCCAGTGAAGGACGGAACCAGTTTGGTTTTATCCTCTGCAGTTACATCCCACAACAGTATACCCTTTTTGATACACGCTCGAATTGCTGTGTATCTTGTATAGAAGTTAACATTTGACTTTTCAAGAATCTATTATCAAATTTCAAAATATCTAATAAATGTTATTTGTTAACGACTAATTTCAAATAGTATCAGGGATTACAATACTCATCATAATAATATTTAAGAATATTAAATTTATATTAAATAATTAATAATTAACTAAAAGTACTGTATAAATAGTATTGTCTGATTTTATGAAACAGTGTGTGTGATCTGTTATAATTACGTATTAATGACTATGCAGTTAAATATATCACCACCACCAGTAAATGTCGTAATCAATATTCTTTATAATTTCTTGTGGAGAATATATTGTGTAAAAATATAAATAATTTTAAACATTTTTATTATGCAAATACTTTATTAGAAAATTATCTTTTATACTCCTACATACAGGTTAATTATTAACTGATGTCTATATCTGAAATTGCTTCTTATTCTTTGATATAATTTTAACGATTTAATTATTATGTTACATGATAATATATACATTTATAAGAAAATTACTTATTCTTGTTATATTAATTATTGTGGAAGGTGAGTCAAATATTTCTGATGGTGTTTGTTATACTGTATTACTGTATTTTGCTAAATATAAAAAGGGACTACTAAATATCAAAACAAATATTTCCCGACATAAATAGTTCAATTTAACATTTTCATAGTATGTAAACCACCCATAAATTAATTGAATGATGTGTTTTAAATACTGATACATATATGTTTAGTGAATATAGAAATTCTTGGTCACAATCGCAATAACATACCATTTTAGATATTATTTTTTAAATTTCAAACGCATACCGAAACCGATCACCGCAAATGTGTATTATTATAGGTATAAGTTTCAAGTTTATAAGAAATATACAAATTAAATATTTATCGCGAGTCTTCCTTTTTTAACGATTACCGTGTAGTAAATTTGACAATTAGAAAAGAAATTATGATTTGATTTGATTTGATCATTTTTGTCCACAAAAAAATAGCATAAGTTACAAATTTATAAGTTTTAATCTAGAAAATAAATTATTTATATTTTTACAATTATTGTGGCTCAAAGTGAAGTAGATTTCAATTGATTAAAAAATGGTTTCAACATTTTGCTTTTATAATAATAATAAAGTAATGTACATATTTAAAACATTTGACAGAATGCAAATGAGTACAGCATGGGAAATCTATGTTAACAAGAGAGACATTTGGCGTAAGACATATTACTATAATAAAACTAGAGAGTAGAAGTATAAAATAGAAAAAAAGTTCGATAATGCAAAAATCTAGATATGGTTAGAATTAAGAAGCATTCACGCGATGAATTTTTAAAGTCATGGGTTTAGGTGGCTTAATATGAAAAGTGGTATGACGTTAATCAAAGGTATAGTGTTTATGCGATTTAGAAGGAGATAATAAAGTTTGTGATATTGGTTACGTTTAATATCATCAAAAATGTTAGAAATCAGGAAAAAGAGTGCTTGTGCTTCTTTACTACAGAAACGCCATTTCTTCGCTCTTTTTGTAAAGTTTTTAAGTCTGTTTTTGTCTGCTTAGGCCGTGAAGCCACACTATCTATAGAATTATAATTTCTTCAATCTTTTGATAATTGAGAGTTTAGGGATGTCAGAAGGGCTGGATTGGTGACGGCTGATAATAATTTCATGTGAGTAGTACGGCAGGTGAAGCGCTAGAAAAATACCTCCCCCCTCCACTTCTGGCCAATCAAAATTAAGTAAGGCTTTAACCAATGATAGGGCAAGGAGTATCATAAACAGAACGCTCAAAAACGTTCAAAGGTCATTCTATTTATGATCTCACCCATGTACGGTCGTATTTCTAAGTTACTGACATCGCTTCGTTTCAGATCAATTCAAGGTTGCTGAGTTCGATTTTCCCACTTACAAATTGATCGGAGGAACCCTAATGGTAGTAATCAATCATTCAAGTCTATTTTATTGATTTTTCTAATACGCTGTACTGCAACCATTCAATATCTGATCTGGTTGTTTCAACGTCTATTCCCACTAAGACAAGGTCGCTGGGTTCGATTTTCCCACTTAAAAATTGATCAGAGGTACTCTAATGGTATAGTAATCGTCATTCAAATCTGTATAGCAGGAAAGTTCTGTGGCTATTGTGAGAGCATTCGGGTTAAAATAGAAAATAAAAATCGGCAGTTTATTCATAAAAATAACTATATATCAGTTATAACAAGTACAAGTAAGACATCGCACTACTACAACAGTTGTGAATTTTACAGCGGAGAATATAAAATTACTTTTAACGCGAGTTTCGTATACTTCAGATCTTAATGTAGAATTGTTGTTGAACATTTTAGGCATAGTAATACATATTCAATATATATAAACAGTAATATAGTTATAGATAGTAGCCAATGTAATAATAAGCGCAGAAAATTTACGCATTACAATTATCTATCAATAATCTAGGACTTAGAATTGCACAGATAATATTATAGATGATAATTGTTGGGAAAATTTGTTTGAAAATGCGTGAAAATTGTAAAGATAATTTAGTAATTAAAACAAAACACTTTTTCGTGTCATTCAAATCCGTTTGGCAGGAAAATTCTGTAGCTATTGTGAGCATACATACACCGATTTAAACAAGTTAAGGTAGCGATTCCCATATAATTAATTGATGTAGATTTTGATTATGGCATTTTCCATTCAATCATAGTATTCTTTATTAAACGTGGGCGTCTATTTACATACTACTGCTCCATTTCCTAACCAAATAAAAATTGCTCGCTGTTTCTGAAAATTGTTTCCGGTTGAGATGGAACGCCATGATTCCATAAAAGTATAGCTAAGAGTTACTTACCGATATGCTAAAAATTCCCCAAACTCCTAAACATAATTAAAAATAACAATTTTATCCATAGAAACATACATTTTGTTATAACAAGCAGGATATCTCACTACAAGAGTTAACGCTTACATAACAATGGCGCCCCGCCAGACATTAAAATATTATACGCACCATTTATAAGAGGCGAAAAGGTGGGTATACTGTAGATTTTTGAAAATATGCAATATCTTCTCCCATGATACCAATATATAAGATTCCCCCCTTCACATGATAAGTAAAAAAATAAGTGATAAATAAATTTATAATGATACATAATAAAATGTTTCATCATTACAACATTTTCATCATGATAGTTT
>JAYRBW010040326.1:0-11702 GCA_036023295.1 Invenusta paracnida
TGCATTGTATTTGCAGTTCTGAGGAAAACATCAAGACGATTACCAAGTTGTGTAGAAGCTATTGCACGATTGCATTGTCAGGAATAAATTAAACCAATCTGCTTTGCAAAGCTTCTTTTATTTTTACTAAGTTTGGCCTATTATTGGTAGTACCTTGATTTGTTGCTTTTTTATAATAATCAATGGAAGGTATATTTCCACTAATTTGAAAATGTGTGCAGAGTTCATTAACGGTTTCATCAGTGCCACCTTCCTTTGTTTGTGAATATCGTAAAATAATTGCTAATTTATCACATTCAGAGATTTGTCCATTACGTACACGCTGTATTTTGAATTACTGGTATAATAATTAACAAATTCTTAGAAATAAAAGTTAGAAAATTAAAAATCTAAAAATAACCAAAGAACGTAATCACTAACAAAACTACTGCAAGAATACATTATGCACACAGACTTTTTGGACAGACGGTACTTAACAGTTGTAGCTTGGTTTATATTTCATTGTAATTTATTCCAAATCATGGCAAACTAATTCAAGTGAAATTAAATAATATAAAAATAATTAACTAATAGTAAAAATATATCTGATGCACATAAATATATTTAAATAGTGTGAATTTTATTTGTATTCAAATATTTATTTATTTTAATTATTCTTCAACCAAAACTTATATTAACAAATTTCGGATTATATTTATCATTTAAATATATTTTTAATTATAGTAAATTATAAAATTATTGATTGACAGCTTAAATTGATTTATTCTGTGTATTCCTTCCATTCATAGAGTAATTATACATTTGTAATATCATTACTCTATGCTTCCATTCTCAACTATTAATTATCACATAATGTTGTCCATGAACTACTTGCAGGCTTAACAGGTGCCCGCAATAGGTTCTGAAATGCTCATGGTCATAACATACAATCAGTAATTTAATTTACTCAATAAAAGATACTTTCTAATTATAAAATACTATACAAAATTAAAAATTATAACTTCAGGAGATTTAAATACACATAACCATAGAGTATATGTACATATAGAGTACACATAACCATAACTCTATGCACATAACATTACTGGGCGTCAGAAGCAGATTCACCGGTAGGACCACCGTAAGTGCATTCCCAATATATTTTAAAATCGAATATATTTGAAAAAATGTCGAATCTAAAATTAATTGTGTACCTATATATAGTATGAAAATGTCTGAGAATTTGAAACAGGAAATATCACCTGATTATACACCAGGGTTTCGTGCTTTGTGTCCAACATGATGATTTGTAAGAGCTCATTGTTTTAAGAGTATTCCGAATAATTATCCTTTACTTCAACTCTTGCTTAAAGTATATCTTATGGAGACATGCAGTCAGAATATATCTTAAGTGAATTTCTTTATTTTGCGTTATTTCTTGATGAAAATTCGTACACATATGCAAATAAAGCTGAAGATTTCATATAGAACTTAATATTTTATTTACAACTTTTAATTGCAAACTAACAGAGAGTTAATTAATCATACTTCCTGAATATGTCTTATGTAGATATTTTTATGCGCATTACTCCATCAAGGTCAGAGTGGGTTATTTAATTTTTCAACTGATACATTCCATGTATATCTTAATCAGACCTTAATAATATTATAGTACTTGATTTTATCATGTATATTGACAATTAGTATTTTTATTTCTTAACGATGTGAAAATCAGATGTTTATATTTCTCTGTCTCATTTATTAAAAACTTGATTTTTTGCAAAAATATCATTTTGAAATTTTCGCAACTCCAATGTAAATTAATTAGCTTACTGAACAATATAGTTAACTTTAATAAATTACATCATTGAAAATATTTGCAAATATGTGCAACAGTTATTTTGACATGGTTTCGCATATTATTTGTTATATTATCCTCAGCGGCCTTATATGATGGGTATCAATGTCTATGTCCATGATATGAGTACCAAGCATGAATTTTAAATACACCAGCTGACAGAGCACGCACCTGACAAGGTGTAATTTCTGTTTTGGTAAAGAAATGGCTAACTTCTCAGAAGGGAGATATAAGTATTTTCCATGAAAAAACGGTTTTTTGAACCTTTATATCTCAGAATCTACTAAAACTATTAAATTTAGCTCAGAGATAGAATTTAGATAGCGCTATTAGGTAAGTTAACAATTGTTTTAGAATTCTAAATAGTTTTCAAATGGTGATTCAGACAAACTTTGCCTGTTTTACATGAATTAAAAAGGTTAGCTTTGATTTTCAAACTGTTTATTATTATTGTTTTTTTTATTAAACATTTGAATATAAAAGAAATTTTAATTATAAGGAATTTACTAATCAAAGTAAAATTAAGCTTAAAAAGGAAAAATATGTGGTTATCAAATTCCTTATAATGAAAATTTCTTTTATAGGTATTCATTTTTTCAATAAAAAAAACAAGAATAATAAACATTTTGAAAATCAAAGCCAACACTTTTATTTCTTTTTTTTAAAGATTTGAACAAATCTAATCATAATCCTGCAGGCTGGTGATTGTAGATTATATAGCTAATCTCAGTTTAAACCAATACTTGGATTATTTTCCTAAAATGAAAATCAATCTTCCAGTAATTTTAAATAAGTCAAACGCTATATATTTAAAAAGGAGTAGGTACACGTTACTTTGATGCAATAAACAGGTCTTCGTTCATCAAATATTTTTGAAAAGGTTGAATATTTTTTCCACATTCAAAATCTTTTAAATTAAAAATTAATGCTTTTCTATTTTAAATCGGAAAGCCTTAATTTCAGAAAGAATTTTTTTATTTATTTTTGAAACTACTAAAATTGATCTCAACTAAATTGGCAAAAGAGGGGTGGCTAAACAATAAGTTCAGCAACTTTAACCACTTTTAAAAGCTGATAACACTGTAACACGTTGGTTCAAAGCATGTACTTATAAATTAATTCGCAATTATTTCTTTACTTCGTTTCTATGTGAAGTAGGTCGTCTACATAAACAGATTACCATCAAAGCATTATGGTTAAACATTCCAATCCAACTTGACCTTACCACACAGTTGGTGACTATGTAGTAGTACTAATGTAAATCTACTCTATGACGCATTTCTCATATCTACTCTATGAGTGTCAATTCATCAAGACTTTATATCAAACGTAAAAATTAATAGTTAACACCTCAACCAAGTAAACAACTCTAGTATTACCCAATATAAAATCAAAATATTTTTATTCATAAGGTTATTTCTCGAGGATAACGGAATTGTTTAAATTAATTAATTAATTTATTGTACAACCCTGGAAAAAATTAATCGATACACATTTTTTGTAGGAAATTTTTAATTTTAATTTTTTAATCAGCAACTTTTTAATCAAGGCTTTTTTCTATCAATCAATAAGTGGTAGTCTCGAAATAGTCTGTTTACGCGTTCTCAAAGGGGGTGGGGTGTGAGAGGATAATATGACGTAATTCCTCCATTATGATCAATCACCTCCTGGCATTGACGTGGCATAGACTCAATGAGTCCTTGAATAAATTCTTAAGGTGTGTTGGCATACAGCTCAGATGCAACCTGAAACAGCTGGTCCATGCCATGGATAACATGTTTGTCCAGTTCTGATTTGAGATATACTGCCAGATGTTTTCAATGTGGTTGAGGTCGGGGCTAATGGCTGGCCATGGAAGCACTTTGATGCTGTTCTGCTCAAACCAATGCATTGTGAGAAGAGCCTTGTGAGTCGTAGCATTATCATACGTTTACTTATGTGGCGTTACTTAAATAGTACATCTTTAAAAGTTGCCGATTAAAAAAAAAATCGAAATAACAATTTAAAAAAAAAATCTACAAAAAACGTGTATTTTTTATTTTTTCCCAGGGTTGTATTATATTATAATATTATATAATATATATTACTATCTAAACAAAAATGACCTCGTCGCAAAAATGAAAGCCAAGAAACGAGTACCTCAAAAGAAAAACTTTGAGATGATATTGATGATAGGAAGTACAGCCGTTAAAGAAATTGGTATAAAAAGACACCAAGATTTAAAAACAAAAGGTTAAAATTATAATGGTGATACATATTATACAGCTATCGAAGAAATTGATATAAACATGGCGCCAAGATATAATTGTTACAATTCTTTCTGTTTAAAATGCATAAACGTATAAATCTATACGAGACATAAGTATACGTCTAAACTGAAAAATTCATAAAAATATGACAACAAAAATTATTTAGAAAATCGTGGCAATGGTATAAATTATATTAATGTACTATGTTATACAAATTAGTTTCTTTAGTACAACTTATTTTGCATTCCTGTCGGTTTCATTGCTTTTGTAAAAATGTTTCAAAGCCAAAACATTTTTCAAAATGTTGCTGTAATATTTTTACGAATTTTTCAGTTTAGACGTATACTTATATTCCATACTGATTTATACGTTTATACATTTTAAACAGGAAGTATTGTAACAATTATATCTTGGCGCCTTGTTTATATCAATTTCTTCGATAGCTGTACAATGTATCATCAATATCATTTCAACGTTTTTAGTTTGAATATAGCTCGGTTCTTGGCTTTCATTTTTGCGTCGCGTTCGTTTTAATTTAGATATCAATTCATTTTTGAAAATATTTCTATAATTCCAGCAATTAATTTAAAAATATAAATTTTATGTACAAAATGTATTTTCCGATAAAATGTCAAAATCAATCAACTTGGCTGACGAAAATAAAAATAACATGAAGAAGAAACAATTTTTCATCGAAAATGAACCCTTTTAAAAAAGTATTTAGAAATCCTCTCAAAAGTTTATATTAGGTGTATTTTGTTCCTTAGCGTTTGGTGATTACGCTGATACCAAAAATTAGCTTTTTAGTGCATTCTAGCTTCATTTATTAACGGTCAAAAATCGGTCTATTCTCCTTAGCATTAATGACTAGAGCTGTTAGCATCTCTCAAGCTAATTGCTGACGCTCTTGGCTTGACGATGCTACCGCGTCGTCTAATAAATAATATATACATATATATTATTTATACATACTATATATATTACAGTATGTTCCAAAAGTTCTTACGACATAGAGTTAATTCGTTTTTTAATGAAATTAATACATTAACAATAATCAGAAGTATACCTACTACATAAAAATTAAACTACACAATCAGAGTGTATAAATAATAATGTTTAAACGGTATGTAGTAGGATACACAAATTAATTGTCATAGGGATCGACTTGTAGCACACCCTTGTCAACAAACAAGTGCAGTAGTCTGAAAGTACACTTGTTGATGGATTCGAGAATATTTTAGGGAACCCGCAAATTCCCTTGTAATGATTTCTTTCAGATCAGCTATATTTCTCACTTTCTGAGCAACTATTTCCGGTTTCAAGATTCCCCAAAGTGCGTTATCGTTGGATGTCAAGTCTGGATTTTGTGGCGGCCATAGTGTTGATTCAAATTTGCTGATCCATCGGTCATGGAAAATTTCTGTAATAAATTCTCTTGTTTTCATTGCCGTATGAGCAGGAGCCCCATCCTATATTGTGCATGAGATGACGTGATTAGTACCAGTATCGCTACATCGGCGGCTGCTAAAATTCGACATTCAATAGTATACTCGCTGCTCCGGCATTTTTATTAAATTTTAAAAGGCATTTTTTAAATTAAAGCCAAATGTAATCAATAAATTTAAAAATTCAAATTGAAGAAATTCAGACACCCTACTATGCTATTTTTTCTGTCTATGGATATAATTATAATTTGAATATCATATGAATTATCAACGCCATAGTTGAAAGTTAATATATTAATTTCATAAGATCTATTTATCTCAATAGGAACTTATAGAACATATACTGTATATATTATTGAGAACAAATGGTACCTATGATAATATATTTTAATTAGTTGACCATGTTATTTCTATTATTCTTTCTATATTATTATGATATAATCTTAAATTACTGTCACCATTGAAAATAACATTTTCCATAAGTGTAATCGAAGACTAGTTGTTTAGAATTAACATTACGTGGTCTTCGAAAATAACACATATTTTTCTTATAATTATTCTAGTTTTGCTATGTAGTATTATAAATAATTAAAATTTTGTAGACTCATAAATATATATACATATAATTGTAGTCTTGTGGTTCAACATCTATCGAAAGCTATTGAACGACTATTTAAATTAAAGCATATAGTTGAATAAAAACGGACCATATTTTAAAAAAGTGTAAAAAGCTTGTAAAATAGTAACATTGTGTATCAACCATAGATTTTTGTTTTACTTTATATACTGTATATATGGAGGATTAATCTATATGGTATCAATCGATTTAACTGCACAAAAAAAATCTTATACGAATTTACACAAAAATAATTATTACTATTACTTTAAAAGAAGTATATCATTGAATCATATAAATATTTTAGTATTTCGTAATAAGTAAAACGAATAATCCAAAGAGATTTAATAATGGAGTTATTCTTTTATGGTAGATATTATGATAGACACATGATAAATAACAAAATTCTCTCAAGCGAGAAACTCCCTTAATTTAGATAGAAAAATTTTCCTTCACAAACCAAAGGCCTATGCACACTGAACCCAGCGCGTCAAAAATCAATATTAACCATGGCTCACTGACTCAGTATATTGTCCTTCTTTTTCTGTTTATATGTAGATTTTCTGCAGAGTGCATCAAATTTTGCTGCGCTGACGCGTTCGGTATAGATTGCATTTTCGACGCGCCGCGCCGCGTTCAGTGTGCATAGGTCTTAAGAACGCTACATAAATTAGCACAATATACCAACATTAAATGTAAAATTATCTATCATTAAACTAAATATAAACAAATATCGCTCAAACAGACGATCAGAGAAAGATTACTAACCACATTTACCAGCTCGCATATAAAACTTTAACCCCTAATGTCCAGAGATTACTCAAATCATATTCATAATTAGCTGTACTTATTAAGTATTATAAACATTAAAACCGGTCAACTTTACTAATAGAAAAATATTTTAAAAACCATGAAAGAAGTAATTTTATAAGTATATTGGGGAACTTCATATCATATTAGTATATTGTATTCTAAATTCAAGTAAACGCTATCAAACATATATATATATATATATAAATAAATTACACAATATACTAAATATAATTAAAAACACTGGTTGCATAACATGCTTAAATATTATAGAATAATGGTAACAAGAAAACTGTATAATATATTGTACAAGTGGTATAAACGATGTATGAATTAATAAAAATGTACAAATAGATTGAAAAATGTGTGTATTCAGGAGCTTAGAGGTAAGCCCAATTTTTCTTGGATTAGCCTGATCAGCTGTTTGTGGTTTATATCTGTGCTGCTAGACTGAAGATAAGCGTGTGCCATGGGAAGAATGAAGGTCTCGCTTTTACTGTAAAAGTAGATTATTAGCACTTACATTTTATAATAATTATAAGGGTATATTATATACAATATAACATAGATGTGCAGTGGGATTTAATACTTTTTTTTCACATAATGTTTTAACAACAAAGGTAAAAATAAATATTTCTACAGAATAGTGATGATAACTAATAATAATAATAATTTTTATTTAGTACAAAAATTGTACATGGGTAACCCAGAGGCATCAACAAGATGATCGGGCTGGGGACCCAGTTATAATAATAATGGGGACTAATCAAATTAAATTTAAGCAAATAGACATTTATACGCTGTCAATTTTATAATAAATATGTATAAGCAGGGACAACAAGAAAAGAATAACTATAGAAAGTTACTAGAATAAATAGAAAAAGTTCTTTTCTAGTTGCCCCTGGTATAAGTAATCACATTATTAAATTAAATGCATGAAAAGATCAATCTACTTAAAATTCATTCTACTGTTATTAAAGGTTAAGGGTTATTAATCAATAAATCGATTGATACTCGCTTGTTAATTGTAGTTATCTTTTCCGCATGTGTTGAGACAACCAAATTTGCTATCATTATTAATATATAGTTATAACATCAAATTAAAACACGAATTAAACATTATATATAATATAATGCAGCTTGGTTATAGTTTAGATCTCTATTCTTTTAAAATTGTTTTAAAACTGTTCCATGTGAAAAATAAAAATCTAGCTTAAATTTGAGATACTCAATTAACATTAAATGCATTAAATTAACCACCTTCTAACAAATAACAGAATTTCAAATTATGAACGGAAAATCTAAAGCACTGCATATTTTATTATATATACGAATATACCAAGGAGTTTACCTAGGACAATTTAAATGTAAAACACTAATAAAGTCTTATAAGAAAAACAATAGTAAATAGACATACAAAAAATCAAACAGTATTACAACTTAAATTGTAATAATAAGTTGTTAATAATTACAAATAACTAGTTATTTGATAATACCAACTAGCATTAATACACAGATATACTATCCCAATATAAAAATGTTCAAATATATATATTATTCTGATATTGAAAGCTTACTCAAAAGTAGCCAGTGCATCTTTGGGCAAATCAAAAACAGACTGACGATTCAAGACATTGTAAAAGTATTCCCGTTTAGATGTTCGACTATAAGCGATAATCCATGGCTCTGGAAATTTAAAATATAATATAAAATTAATAAATAAAATAATAAATTAGTGTTAATGTTGTTGTTTTGTACCATGTTAGTAAGTGTAGCTACCATACTCATAGAATGACTAATATGTTTTTTTATTTGATTGTATAGAGGTATATAGATATGATTAATATTTATTACAAAAATTGTGAAAATTACGTCCATTTCGACAAATACAAAAAAAAACAGTATAACCCAATATCATTTATTACAACATTAATATGTATAATGGCTGGGTATCCAGCGGGATTATAGTCTGTTACCGGTGCATATGAGTACAGAGGAGCCAACAGATGATACTGTTTGGTCATTAAAATCTCTCATAACCCAGTTATGTTGTAAGACAATGAAATATGTAGCGACAGGGTTGAGAACTTAGAAGCCGTCAACAGGACATTTCCACAGAGGCAACGCAGCCGCGATGGTCGTGTGGTAGCTTCTGAAGCAAACACACAAGGCAGCTGACAATGTGATCAGGCAGCTCTTTTTAGAAGTGACACTGCCTGCACACTGCTTTGTCCGATGTTGAAGTCCAGAAACTAACCACAAGCTTTGCTATTGATTCAGGTAGAATCGGTCTTTCAATAAACACAACGAAAACAGAAGTGGTTTACCACATCTCCAAATAGCAGCAAACCGTACCCAAAGATCATTATAAACGGGACAGAGCTGCAAATAGTGTTTAAATTCACTCACCTGGGAAGTACAGTAAACAAACAAAACTCTCTGGACGACGAAATAAATAACTGCATCAAGGCAGCTTCCAAGGCATATGGTGTTTTGTCCACGCGTGTTTGGTTTCAGAAGTCGTTGACGATAGAAACTAAATGCAAGATATATAGAGCACGGGTTCTCCGCTCTTTGGGATACTCAGCTGAAACGTAGACCGTCTATCGCATATCAACAAGCTCATTGGGGGTACAAATGAGACATCTGAGAAAAATAATGAAAATATCATGGAAAGCCAAGATTACCAACGATAAAGTACTCAAACGTGTAAAGATGCCCAATGTGGAAAGCGCAACTGCGCTGGGTTGGCCACGTAGTACGCATGGATAGCTCTCGCTTGCCTAAAGCCATCTTGCATGATGAGTTTAAGCAAGGAACCATTATGTCGCCAAGCACCATCTGACAACAATTAAACCGGACGTGGTTAACTGAGAAAAGGCAGCGAACGACAAGAAAAAGTGGAGGGCAACAATAAAAATGGAATGAAAATCGCGGATGCAGGTCGTGCTAGCCGCGCTGCCGAAAAGAGGAGGAAGTTTCATATCTCCTAAATGACATTTATTTGTGCCGTGACTTTTTTATTTGTTTCCTCTTCTATTGTTTCACCAATTCGTAAATCGAGTGTCTAAATATATATATAAAATATATATACATAATATGCACCGGAAAACTCGAAATAGGTTTTAAGCGAGCTAATAAGGAAAAAATCGGCAGTTACAAAATAAAATGTAGAAATTTATATTACAAATAAATTACGCAAAAAATTACATTGGTTTTCTTATATTTACATTATTTTATACACATATACTTAATTATAAATTTTATAAACAAGACAACGAATTAGCTAAGCAAATACATATACTATCAGTTGTATTATGTATACTATTACAATACTACTATTGCAGATATACCATATTATGTACATACTCACGGTCTACCAAAAGTCACACCCCTATAAAATATTCAATGATGAAAATATTACCATAAAAGTTATTTTTTAAATTAGATATCATTCGATATCTTATAATGTCTCATGATCGAATATAATATATTATTTAATGTAATGAATTTTGTTTTGAGAACTGTTTACAATTAGACAAACATGATTAAATAAAAAGTAAGAAGATAAATTTTAGCATATAAAATCATAATATTAATATAATGCAAAACAAAAGAAGGAAAATGCATGCACATAAAAACCCAAAACTAAAAAAATCCTAATATATTATTTATACTAAATACATGATAAATATAGCTGTTAACAATGTCAGAATATGTCAACAGATAAATGTAAAAATCGAGTAAAACTTCCAGTGTTGGCAATAACTGACTCAAGGAGAAAAAATTGACCGAATAAAACAACGAATTTGTTCTTGGGAAATGTTGTACCACTCTTCAGCAAGAATTGGATAAAGTTCTTCTCTATTTTGAGGCTGTCTATTGCCCAATCTAGAACTAAGAATATGCCAAGCATGTTCTATAGGGTTTAAATGTGAATATCGACTTGACCAGTTAAGCTTATACTTAATCAATGTGCCCTCATGGCCTCATTAACTACACGTGCTCGATGGCCCGGAGAATTATCATCTTGAAGGAAAAAACCTGGACCAATCAATGTAAATCAAAAGGAATGGCAGCAGTCTCAACAATTTCATTGACTTACCGGTCAGTTGTATTAACCTACCAATTCCAGTTCAGATTTATGATATCAAGATATCGCTGCCCACACCATAACACGCCAACCGGTATTCTGCCCAACATTCCACTAAACAGCCTCTTCATTGCTGATTGCAAAAAAAGTCGACGCACCCTAACTTGTCCTCGGTCTATTTAACACAAAATTTACTTTCATCAGAGAAAGCAATCTGACTCCATTGACCATGAGCATTCCAGTGTCGTATTGCAAATTGCAATCTAGCTTCTTTATTCCTTTCCGTTAAAAAAATAGAAAATATTAATGACCATCTTGGTAAAGATGGTGAAACATTAATCATAATGGACCAATATTAAGTAAACCATCTTGATATGGATGATGTGTGCCTTATAAATACTGCTGAACAAATAAATCCCTGTTACAATGTAGACAGGGATTTAAATATATTATTCTAAGAATTTTCTATTATGTTTTGCCTAATTATTTCATTTAATTTTGATGGTCTTTCAGATCTTAAGTAGTCATTTACACTCTTAGTATCATAGAGTAATAATACAAAGAGAGTTCACTCTGTCAAAAAAGCGTAAATATGTTTGTTTAAATATTCAAAGTTCGCCATTTTATATTCCCACCAATGCGATGGTAATTT
>JAYRBW010040337.1:0-32600 GCA_036023295.1 Invenusta paracnida
ATAAAAATTGCACAGATTATATGTGTGGGAGTTTGCTTTCATATCGAGTCCGCTTACTTATTGACTCCCCCTCGTATTGTCTAATATAACAGTCTCTACTCTTCAGTAAATTCAAAAGAGATCCCGAAAGTAAAAAATAAAATAATTTAACTAATGCAGTATCTGAAAAAGAACTCATTTGATTATAGAATCTCTAATTTTTTATATGACTACTTAATATAAAATCCTCAATTTTCTTTAAATTTATTTAATGTTACAAATATTAATACTTTTGTTTATGGTTGCGTGGGAGAGAATTATACTGATAATATCAAACAAATTGATCAAAATATCACTCCCAAAATAGCCAAGGCATAAATAAATGAAACGCTGTTATTGAGAGTCACTAGTAGGTTAGTAGATGTGTGTACCTACATGTAATTACATACATAGAATGTGCAAGATATTCCGATTTATTCTAGTTCCAGAGAAGCCATACTGCTTCCGCAGAACGAAGCCAATTTATATCGAAATTTTATTGATTATAAGCATTTGATAACCATAAATGGTAATGATAATTTTTTAATAAAAATATGGGCAATAATTATTATATTATGATTTTTTTAAATCATAACATTAGAAAAAACAGATTTTTGCAAAAAAAAAATCTTTTTTTGAACTTTATGATTTATTATATTAGGCTGATTAGCGATTTTGAATGTCAACGATTAACAGAATTGAGTAAATATTACACTAAAAGTTGCAAAAATATATTTTAGGAAAATCACATAGCTATATTGCTCCATTTGTTTCTTTAAAATATATTTTAGAAGTTTTTGTTATATGCAAAGCCATAAGTATATCAATAAAAATTATATAACAAAAACATATTTAGTATTTCATATAAATAAAGTAAGGTACAGTATAAGTTCATATTATATTTCATTTTGTTTTTCAATTATTAAAATCTAAAAAATTTTATATTAAATTAAGAATTTATTAATAATATCTTGCATTAGGCATAATTACAATTTAGGCTATACTTTACTCGTCTTTCGTGTGTTAATTTAGTTTTGTTCACGATAACTTGGATGCATCAAGCAAATTGTAATTAATAAATTTACAATCTTTTAAGCGGTGCCCATATTTATTCTAAATACCGCTACAATTATTGACACGCTTTTGATGATATCTACACTATATATAGTATAGCACTGCTTGCAACACTATGCTATCGCATGAATTAGTGGACTTTATGGTGCATTTTATCGATCTCGCTTGGGGAATTATGCTCGTATGACACTCGTAACCCAATAGTATACTTACCTCCTAAATATTTATTCGGCGGGGGTAAACCAATGTGATTAAATTGAGAAATTATATTTATTGAAGTAGAATAATATCTAATTTGACTTTGAGATAACTGCAGTTGAAACATGGTAGTTCCTTTTAGGAAACACATGTCAGTGATTATGAAAAATTAATTGCGCATACCGTTCCTAAATTGTACACACACACAAACACAAACACACTATATTTATATCAAAACGTTGTATCTATTAGGAACGTCTATATGCTGGCTATATTTTGATAAATAGCTGGGAAGTGAATGTAACATTTCTTCTGGAACTAAAGTATTTGTAGATATACATAAATGCTCTATGACATATATAGCGCTTCGTCTTGTTGAGGTATTTATTATTCTGTGGATTGCCTACTGAGAAAACTGTATTTTGTACGCTTTTCTTGTTTCTGTGTATTAATTATCCATGGCTAATGTAGTCCAAGATCCTCCAGCAACAGCCTCAACTATGCTTCCATCCCAACGAGATTTTATCAACCAGTGGATGAAGTTGGGTTCTAATGGAGAGATGTACTGCGGAACCGTATTTCCGAGCAAGAACTTTGACCCCAAAAAGGACTGCGAAGATCTCAAGTTGGCCATGGGAGTGGAAGGTTGGTTATTGATTAATTAGCATGTCTGTATTTTTGTTTCATAAATTTATAACTGTATATTATGACCCTTGCAATAACCATATGAAGCAAGCATTTATTATAAATTTGTTTAACATTTTAGATAAACTATTACATATTTGTATTTTGATGTTTTTATTGCGTTACTGGATATAAATAGTAATCTATGAGCTTGTAAGTATGTATAAGCCTCTATGATTAATATTGTAGAAATCTAACTACATTGAATATCTCAAGAAAAGTGTGAACTGTACACGTATGATATATGTATATAGCTGTCTCAGATTGTATTTGAAGGAGTATTTTAAAGTTAATTTTTGTTCAAATTAGTATTGTTAAGTATGAATGAATGAAATTATTTTAAAGAAGAGGTTAAATTCTTTATGGATACCAATTTTAATAAAAAAATTATTGAGCAGCGTATATGTAGATACTATGTATTAAATATTTACTAAGCTGTAAAAAGCTATGTTGGCATAGTGAAACACAATACTAAAACCGTTGTTTGTAGTAACCTGTAACTTTTCTATTCCTCTATAGAGCCCAGTGTGGATGTGATTACTGAAATAATGACCAAGAGATCAAATTCGCAAAGACAAGAAATACTGAAGACGTTTCCCCAAATGTTTGGTGATGTATGGAATGCCTATAATTATTTTATACATCAACATTTATATAAATAATGTAATAAAATTTTCCTATGTATATACATACACATAGTTTAGACAGATTGTAATTATAATATTTAGATATAAAGTTAGACATAATTTCAAGTCATTGTATCATATTTAATGATACTAAATATCATTTGGCATTGTCTTTGGGTATGAATATAATCCGCTTAGCTGCCGTTCACCTTACAATTAGCCAAGCGGATATTGAGCTCTTGCCTCCAAGCTCTATTGAAGCAAGTTCGAACCCCGTTGCGTCCTTTGTTCCATTTAGATTAATTATATCGATTGGTTAGTGTAAACATTTGACTTAATTAATTAATTAAACTTATTCTCAGGTAAGGCACAGCAAACCTTGAACACCCTTTACCCTAGTATAATAAGTGGTACACATTTATATTTATGTAGCGTGCTAATATGTTATACATCTCCAGGATCTGTATACTTCTTCAGGATCTGATAGCCTTGTTGAAGTCTAGTCTGGTTGGTGACTACGGAAAGGTGGTGAATGCTCTGATGCGGGATCCCGTTTGTTTCGATGCCAAATGTCTGCGCAAGTCAATGACGGGCGTTGGAACCGATGAAAACGTCCTCATTGAGATTCTATGCTCGAGGACCAAGGAGGAGATTGACTTGATTAAGTCCATATATAATTCAGGTAATGAGCTTGCGTGTGGTGTTTCAATTTGTAACTTGGGGATATAAATTCATAACAAAATATTTGAAACAAAATAATTATAAAAAATAAAAATTTAAATAATTAAAAAAATAATTGAAACAAATGGAAACATTATATATTCAAAAACAGATGATTTCAAATAAGTAATAAATAAATTAAAACACGAATAAATGCATTTTGTAGGGTTTCTTCAGTTATCCGACACTCAAAGAATAAATACGTTTAAAATAATTGCAAAATAACAATTAACAAATTATTACATAAATGATATATAATTATTCGAAGGTATACTAGTAAGTAAGGTAAATAAAATTTAGATTGTAACTGCAATTACAATCAGTAATAAAGATAGTAAAACTATTCTTGTACACACTAATAATTTTTGTAATCCAACTATTATTTTAAATTTGTTACTAATTGTTTTACTTATTAATTCTCTCAGATTACTGAAAAGTTGATTCATATTATATTATAGTTTACAATAAAACATTTAAACATCACGCTCATACTTATTACAAAATTGTTCAATGGGAGAACATGTGTTTTTTTAATGTAAACAAGTTTTAAAATGTTAACGATAAATTAATTCATAACAAATTAATGTTCAGTCCTAACAGTAAAGATGAATGATCAATATAACACTAATGAAATGGAATATGATTCGACTCTGGTTTTCGCTGAACCACATCGATAGTTTCTTGCATTATTCAGTAATCAATAATTGTTTAGTGACTGACAATAATTAATTAAGGCGGATATTAATAGGCGATGTGTGTAAGACTATACGATGTTTATATATTCGCTGTTGTGGATTACATATAACCAACCAGAGTAATTTTAATAATATGAGCATAGCAAGCTTTTCATCCTTATTTTCAATGTTTTGTACTTAGTTCAAATGTTTTAAAAATAAGAATATTGCTTCACGGCTTAGAAAATTCATTCAATCAAGATTATTGCCCAATTATTACACAATTGCTTGTAATAGTTCAACAGATTCTATCCCATTAGTTCTATATTGGTGCTTGATCCTTATTGTATAATTATTAAAATTGTTATCTGATTTAGTATATATGTCTTGTTCAATATTCTGTCTGAAGATGTACTCGTAATATATTTGTTTTGTTTTGTTGCAATTAGCTTTTACATTAGTGAAGTTTTTTTGTTTTTTTAATTACATAAATAAATTTAATGAATAAAAACATTCATTAGATTTTAAATGTATTTTTGTGATGGTTAATTATGAAAAATATTATAAAATTTTCATATAAATGAATAAATTGAGCATATTATACTTAAATTTTGTGAGCAAATCTAATTTTGCTTAGTATGACTTCATTTATAAATGTTATTTGTTACATTTTTATCTATAATATACACTTAAGACTTATTAAACCGAAAATAACGTATTTATATGGGCATTTTTTTTGTCAGATTTCAAATAATTTACGAAACTAGTTTTACGAAACTAAAAGAAAGTTTTAATGACAGTGTTACCCTCTGTATTCCTCCCTTCTACTGGCGCACTTCGAATCTTTGACTAGAATATAGCCGGGATCTCGAGGCAGACATTAAGGCTGAGACAAGCGGAGAATTCAGGAACGCTTTGATTTGCGCTTCACAATCCAACCGTCACTCGATGACAGAGAGTCAGGTCAACCTGCTCTTCAAGATGGGCGTGAACAGCTCGGTGGACTGGAATCTGGCGACCCGGGAGGCTCAGGAGCTGTTTAACAGTGGCGAAAAGTACGAACAAATTCATAAACCATAATTTAAAATATCAATAGCGTATATTTCATTTTATAGAACACAATTTTAAAATGCGTAAGTAAACCTAGTAAGCAAGAAACCCAGTTAACTAATTATATATCAGTTAACGTTCCAAACAGTTTACAAGTCAAAACAATGTTTCACGGTCGGAATCCACAGTTTCAGCTTCTCGTAGTGATAAACTCATCGGCTTCTATGTAATGTATGTAATCCTGACTTTGAAACAAGCGTCTTCACAAGTGACACTTGCATAATTGGTTAGCGGAACAGAAAAGTCATGTTTATGTGGAAAAGAAAGCCTATAATTTACTCCAGAGATAAGAGCAATTTACTTGATGTTCTAATTGATATATTTGTCTGATTCTCATACATCTGGGTTTAATCCAGGATTTTATTTTTAATTCATAAACCTAATGTTTACTCTCGAAAGCAGCATTACCATGCACACCATTGCTTCTCTGTTTGTCGAAGATACCCCCAATTAGACTGTTGAAAATTTGGCTTTAAGATTTTATATTAATAGCCTTTATTGTTTAATTGAATTTTTGTTATTTACTATACTGCCAAGGGATATAAACGTTTCTCAATTACCTTTTATATATATGACCAATTTTAGTAATGTTTAGCTTTATGATAAGAATACTATACTTATTATTACATGTCTTTGCAAAATATTAATGAAAATTGTAAAATTTGTTATTATCATTCAGGTTATAGTGAAATTATAATGAAATTATGTAGTACAATTTTTAGCGATACACATTTGAATTATGATATTTAACATATTAAGGCAAAATGAAGACTGTATTAATTATTTTGTACTATAAGAAATAAACAAAACTTATAAATTTGATGACACAAATTAAAACATTAAATTATAAAGATCAAATAATTAATACAGAAATATTTAAAATATGTGTGCATTATAGAGATTAAACTCGCGTTATGGTTAGCTCATTTAACAAAATTAAGGTTAGCTCAATTTTGCAGAAGTAGCAAAACTCTGATTTCTATGGTGTGCATATACATTTTTAAATATTTAATTGTTTACTAAATTATATGTAAATAAATGTTCAAGTTTGCTGTGCAATACTACTTTTAATTTTATCAGTACAATAGTATATAGTATTACTTATTTTAAAATAACTTGTGTTATTTGTAATGAACATATTATACTCAAACATATACATAACATTAACAATGGTATATTTTGAAATGTTAATATTTATATACAAACTTCATTTCGTAATTTAATTGAATGTGCTTACGCATATTTAAATGAGTTGTATAGATTATTATAATTTGATCTATTTGTTTTTTAGGAAATTCGGTACAGATGAATCTGTTTTCATTCGAATTTTCTGTGAAAGGACGGTTTATCAACTGCAGGCTACATTTAAAGAATATGAGCGGGTAAAAAGAAACAAAATGATTGTATAAAGCTTTTAAAATACATAAAAAATATTATAATATATGTTCTCCAATTAGAACATAATTTTAAAAGTTTAACCTAAAGTTATATTGGCCAATTGCTAATTATTTATTTTATGATTAGTATACTTTTGTGCACTATGCTTATTACAGTGAAATTATTATTTATTAGGTATACATATGTTAATTTTTTACACGATTAGTAGATTTGTTTATAACTTGGATATTATATTATGTTGAGCCACCCTATTTAAATGGATTGATATAAAAACATAAATTATATATTTTGTTTTATCAATAGAATTATTAATTGAAAATGAATATGGATATTTTTAAATCTTTAGGTAACTATTTATGTTAATCAATTATTTTTTGCTGAATTTTAGTTTTGTCTCTTTTAAAATTTAACTTCTAAATGCTGTTTTTTATAAATGTGAAAACTAGTTGATTTTATTTATTTCTAAAGTTTAAAAACTAAATTTATTTTTCAACATATTAGTATTATGTATAAATATTACTATTACTTGTTTAGTTTTAATCATTATGGATTGTTTTTTCTTATTTTAAACGTGAATAATTGCTTCAAAAATCTATATGTATAATCTTATAGATTGGACATACACGCATAATATATATATATATTGTACTACGTATTAATTAAACTAAATATTTCATGGATATACGATTATAGTTACTACCGAGCTATAATAATATACTCAAATAATTGCAAATAAGGTCAGCTTTAATCCACTTTGAAATGTATCAGAGAAGGAAAACGTTAATGTTAGTCTAAACGATATATTTTATTGCTAATCATTCTGGTAACTAATAGCAATATACTTTGTTTCAGCTCGTTGGTCACAACATCTTGAGAGCAATTGACTCAGAAACATCGGGAAACTTCAGAAATTTTCTTAAAGCAATTGGTGAGTAACTTGAGTTACTGAGGAAATAGTTGCCATAACTGGAGATTATATAAACTATCAAATGATTATAGATTTAATTTGTTCTATTAAAATGTATTTCTTCACGTGTATGTAAGAGATTCTATGCTAAATACAATGTAATGAATTATTTAAGTGTCTAATTTAAGATTACGTATTCCTTATTTAAACAACAGTAGTTTTAAACAAATGTAGTAAAAATACAAATTAAAAATTTAATTATACTTTTAATTGGTAGTAGGCAATACAAATAAATAGCTTCATAAATATTTCCTTAAATTTGTTTTAATCACAGCCTGAAAATGTGTTCTTCATATTATTGGTAAATGAATTCACCATAGATATAGTTGAAATGAAAGGAAACCAGTCTCAAAAGATATTTCTAAGTATGTAAAATTACTGAAACAGTATTTTAATACTATACATAATATAATTTTTCGTAGTCTAACTATTTTACAGATGGTTTTATTACATACACATATATAGGTACAAAGTAAAATATAAAAATGCGCTTAACGACATTATTTTTTTGCAAAAAATATTCATTTTAATGTTACATTAATGTCATTCTATAATTGACTGTTACATAGTGTTTTATGTGTTTTTGATTATATTAGCAAGTATGTTACACCCAACTCCCCAAACTAAATGATCCCCTCTTCTCATAGCGCTCAATGCAACCGACCGACCGCTCTTCTTCGCCCGCTGTCTCCAAAAATCGATGAAAGGTCTGGGAACTGACGATTCAACTCTGATCCGAATTCTTGTCAGCCGATCCGAGGTGGGTAGCATAATAAAACTTCTAGATAGCACCGGTTTGTCCTGTTGAGCGCGCATAATACAAGGCTTCCGTATTGTATCAGTCTGTAAAAGTAGTAAAATTAATTCTTGTTGAGCTCTTAGTTAAAAAAAAAAAGTAATAACTTATTTGTCTGGACAAGTCTAATTTCGCTTCAAATGTTTTATTTGGTTATTTTATGTAGACTTATGATCCCAGAGAAAAGATTAATAGACTAGATTGTTTTATAGGTTTGATGTTTAATTGAACTATTTAATTTTAATTTTTAATTAGATATTTTAGTTTTATTTAACAGTTTTTTATTTATTTACATATTTATTGATTTACGTTAACTATGTTCATGAAATATATAATTACGACTTTAAAGCAATGCTTTAAAGGTGTTATATTAAATTGAACACACCATTGCCCTTGAGGATCTAATATATAATGCACTAAACTTAGGCACAAGTAATTTATATTCTTTTAATTAAATATAAATATATAAAGTTAAATAAATAAATTTCAAAATAAAAATGAGTAATTTTATTCCCAAAAGTATGTGATAGAATTATTTTCCTCGTTTGAAAAAATATGACAACGTTTATTTTAAAAGAACATGTTTACCATGCATAGAGTATAATGTTTACAATATATATATATATACAAAATATTATTGCAATATATATTTATATTTAGAAACGTATCTTACAGCATAGATCTAATTTAAAAATACTTACAGACATACTTAAAATATGTACATGATAAATGTTTATTGAATATTTCATTTAAAACAATTTAATTAATCATTAAAATTAACTAATTAATTTAAAGACGACTTTTATGATGTTAAAAAGCAGCGTGTACTTTGTTAATTAGCAGTACACTGTGTTTTTAATCCAAATCTGGATACACACATATATGTACATATTTTGAATTAAAACCAATACTAATATTTAAATAAAAGCTACAATTTATAATTGAAACATTATTTCAATTTAACTAGAGTTATAAATTGAACATGAATAGAGACTTATTATTGGATATTTTAGAAAAAAGTTTTGAGATTCTTGAAATAATTTCAGAATAATTATGGAATTATTTTATGTTGTGGCAAAATTAATTATGTAAATAAATAAATCTGTATAAATTAGACCATTTTTCAACTTTTAGAAGTATCTGCGGTTGATTGTCTGTATACCTACTTGTTATTATCGTTTTCTTCAAAAACATTTATTTTAGGAAATGCATAATGTTGCACCCATTCTTAAATCATGCAAGTACTGGGTGTGTCCGTAACACTTTGAAGTATCAAATAAGATATCAAATAAGTTTTTAAAATTTAATATTCAGTTTTTTATGGATTATAAGGTATATATATATAAATATATGTGTGTGTTAAATACAATGAAATTAGGTTATAAATATAGAAAGAGTTTATTATGAAAGATTGTGATGTTATCAATATACTGTGTTTGTTGTAGTACTTATAATAAGGAATACATCAGCTAATAGTCGGCTACGAAAAGTTAGACAATGAATGAATTATCATATTTAAATAACATTAAAATGTATACATATATACATGTATTGCATAAGTTTTACTTCTGATTAATTTTTCATGCAATTGTTAAATGTTGAAAATGTAAGCGTTATATTTGTATTCCGAAAATATTTTTGCGTAACGAATGTTCAAACTTCTTCTATATTAAGACAACACATATTTCTACAAAAATATATATTGTACACAGTTTTAAAATTTGTATTCAGAGTTAAAATGTATTCACAATCAAAAGAACCTTAAAGAAAAACTTCAATAATTTTTTAAACAAACGATAGTATTATAATAATAATTTAAAAATACAAAGAATGATATAGTCATTTAGAAATACATGATAATAAAATATCCAGCCATTTATATTACTAAATTAAGTTTCTTGAATATCTTTTGAAAACAAAGTTAATTACAAATGATGAGTGCATACATTTTTATACTCGCACATATTAATTTGTTAAGCAATACTTTAAAATTTCATACATTTGTTTTAAAATTTCTGTAAATATTAATTTAGTGTCTAGGTTAGTTGGAAAAGTGAACCGAACATTGGGAATATTAAAAGTTCAATTTTATTATCTAGTGTCCATCATCGTGTAGTTGCAAGTGGTTCATAATGATGAATAACACTCTATCCTTCGATCAAGCTATCTCAAATAGACTCTAAAAATAGAAAAGTTAACTATTTAAAGTCTTTTATAGATTTTTCTATCACTGTATTAGTCGACTATTTTTCTAACAAAGTTTGACAGTAGTTTTTTTCCTATTCATTTTGCTTGGCAATTGTAAAAATGTTGCTGTAAAAAAATATATAAAATGGAGTAAATAAAACAATATGGCCTGATTTTCATGATTTAAAAAATATCCCTCCCTCCTTTGAAGCAGCCTCAAAGATAACAGTTTTAAAGATAAAGAAATAAAACAACTTACATGTTGTGATGTATGTATGTAGGTATAAGCTACATGTCATTATTTTATATTGTATTTCTGTTTTTGACAGATTGACTTACAAAATATTAAAGACACCTTCCTGACCAAATATGGCAAAACGCTGGAGTCCTGGATCATTGATGATACGAGTGGCGAATACAAGAATATTCTTCTCAAGCTTATTGGCTGGTGAATATGAGTTACCCAGAATAATGGTGTTTGCTCGGAACATCACATTTGACATACAGATTTGGTCTTTGCTTACGTATTATATTACCGTGGACACTTTATATCATTCGCAGTCACTTATATAATAAGCTTAAATATTAAACATTTTCTGTTTCTTTTGTAATTTTAGATGTAAATGTTGTGCATTGATATATAGGTATAGTATATATAATATGTCACAAGACAAAAATGAAAACATTACATTTTAAAGCTATTGTCTTTGACGTATAATCTATCTTTTTGTGTTTTAAGATATCACTTCATCAGTTTGGTATGTGTACTCCCAAAAATATATCACTAAGTATTAGTACAAACTTCACTGGTCTCTTGTATTGATTGGTTTATTGATTTAGTTAGTGTCAATATTAAGACCATATAGATTATAAAGTAAGTGTTGATTGTGTTGAATGTTGATTACCTATAATCAATTATGGGAACCGGCAATCTATGACAAGTTAAATGAATGAATGTATGAACGCTGCCATTAAAGTGTTTACCACGTTTTTCTTTAATTGATCAATATAAAAATCAATATTATTATTGACCAGGAAGACTAATGTAAAATATTGGAAAGTAGATAAAATAGCAACACTTATATTTTTCTATAGCTTTTACTTAAGCTGTAGATATCCATGATTACATTAAAATTAACACGTATTCTTCACGGTATGATTTAAGAGTATTAAATGTTTACAGCATGAGATTATTTTATAATTGATTGCAATACTAATCGTTAAAACGTATTAAAGTATAAAATAATAACGTAATTATCGACATTTTCATTATGAGATATACCTATACTTACACAATTATTAAAACAAATTGATTATATACAATCGTTATCATAAATTTTATAACTAATCTTGATTCCATAACTTCAATAAATTCTCCTGCTTTTATGTGCAAAAAATAGAAAAAAAAATCTTTATTTATATGTATGAATAGTATTTATCAACGTTTTTCATTTAGGTTATACCTACGATTCATAAATGATAAGAGTTTTAATAATACTCAAGGAATATATATAAATAATATAAATAATATATATATATAATATAATTGTTTTTAAAATATCTGACGAATTAAATGTTTATAAATAGTTTATAATTTTAGTAATACATCATTTATAATAAATACTAATAAGAGATGTTTCCAACGAACTTTTAATTATGCATTTGTACTAACGTCTGGGTTACCATCTATTTAATAATGTGTATTTTATGGTAAAAATAAAATCATATCTGTCTATAGTATAATCTTACACTTATAGTGTAAAATCCATTCCTATTTTCTACTGTATATGCAGTTATTGTTGGGAATTATTATAACGCAGCAATCCCTTTGTTGAATTACAATTGAAATAAATTTAAATTTAGTAATAATTGTCATTGATTTTCCATAATTATTGGAAAGGGGCAGGTTAGACTATATAATTTACTCTATGGGTTAGACCATCAAGCTGTAAAATATAATGATTAATAAAACAATACAAAAATATGTTTAATAGTTTAAACAGTTTAATAAATAAAGTACATTACAAAGTACAGTACATATATAAAATAAATAACTATTGGTACAACACTATTAAAATTGATTTATTTGTTAAACATATTTTATTAAACAATTTAAGGAAGATCACAAATGACATGTTTTCCTTTTTTATTTTAAATAACTACAAATCTTCATCTAAAATATTATGCAATAAAACGCCTGATATCTGTCACTAGAAACAACATGTTTTGACAACAAAATAGCATAGGTACATGATTACAGATGTGGTGCCTATCAGTGGATTAATTTTAGTATACACACGTATGCCGGAGTCACTTAAAAGTTTAACATTATGGAAATCATAACATTTCATAAAAGTCATACGTATTTAAGTGCTTACTTAATTGTTGTATAGATAAATATAAGCTAGGAATTTTGTAATGTACCGCAGATTTTTTTGCTTTGGCATTTATAATGTACATATTTATTAATAAAACTTTCGGAATTATAGATAATCGTATTAAAAAACGGATTCGCATACAGATATACATAGAAGTAGGTTCCAATACAATACAATAGTGCATTGCATCCTTTATATATGTAATACAAATCTGCAATTAGACTGTTGCGTACTTAGAGATGTACTCCACATTATTTATAACAAATTTTATGTAATTTGGTATAGTTTATTAATCCTTACCGAGCAGTAATACTTATTGAAATACAATGGAAACGTTGCAGTCATTTGATTGGTCAGTTGATATCCCATAATTCAGTATAAATAGGGAGTTGTGGAGCTATTCACGTTACACTCGCTTTCATTCTTCTGCTTCTCTTAAGTCTCTGTTCGGGTCAAATGTAAGTTGATATTTTCCTTTTTTTGGGTAAAGCTCTTGAATGAATTATTTTAATATAATACAAATAATGTGTCATAATATTGGCTATTTATAAAGTTCTTGAAAATGGCATATGGTATAATTTATGTATTTTTATAGGAACTGCATATTAAAATATAATTTGATTCATATGCAAAGTAACATATTATTATCGATTACGATGCTAAATATTTGATATAATATGATGATTTTGTATTAAGTTGTTTAGTTGTTTACTTAAACTCACATCTAGTCACATATGCAGAGACAAGCTATTTTTTGTATCATTTTATTTTCCGTTTCGTTTATCCTAACAATTATTTTAATTTTTCAAAATGCACTAACTGTAGGTTGATAGCAACCTGGGAAGACGAAAATATATGTTGTATCCCAAACGTTTCTTTCTTTACTGGAATGAGCCTAATATCGACCGATTTCTCTGCTGTACTTAAGATGTTAACGATTATTTTTTGTTTACTCCTAAACTTAAAGGTGAACGAAAACTATATACAAGAATTCCCAACAAAATGTTCAATTAATTCTAAAAGATCTAGCATGGGGGTCAATATAGTCGAGGTTCTGTGAATATGTGTCCTTGTTTTCAAAGTGAATGATAACATCTCAATGAATCATTTAAGTTGTAAATATAATTTTATGTGTTTCACTCAAATCTTTAATATTATAAAGCAATGGTTTACGCCGTATATTTTATAATTTTAATGCATTTTTGTTGGATATAATAATAATAAACTTTATTATATATATGCGTTTTCTCAATTATTTCACATTTCCGTAATTATATGTTTTGCATAAATATTTCATAATGTAAACAGTTCACACAATGTATGTTTTATTAAAGCTGTTGCTTATAAAAATTAATTTATTCCGATTTTTAAGTATCTTGATAATTACACAAAACATTATCGATTAATTTTCATTGAGATATTGACTTAAATATGTGAAGGAAAATGGTTTTTCATTTAGATTTTATTTTTAAAATATATTTTACAAATGCACTTAACTTTCTCAAGAATCTGTTTACTTTTACTTTAGAGACAGGCTTTAAAATAATCCTTGTATCAACATTTTATCGGCTATAATACATTTAAGTACTAAAGTTTTCTTATATATATTCAATTTTAATAGAGCTCTCAGAAATTTGGCCGAACAAACTGTGTAAATCCACACTTTTTTACTTATGTATCACAGAGATGAAAGGATTAAATTAATAATGTAAATAAGTACTTTTCGATGTAAGAAATTTATTTACATGCAAAACAATTTGCGAAAAACAAAAAATAAATATACAAATATATAACATTTATATAAATTCATACTTTTACAATTTATTTTTATTTTTTTATAAATGAAAATAAAATTAGAAAAAACTTCATCAAAGTTATACATTGTAGTAATAAAATTGGTTAATTTGAATTTTTTTAAAACCTTCATATCCAAAGCTGCAATTGTTACTTCAAAAATATTCAGAATTAGTGTTTTTAAGAACACAATTTTGTTTTGTTAGGATAAAGTGCAACTTTCAGGTAATTGAGAGCCTAGATATTGGATAATTGTTAATCTTAAAAGGCAGAGAAGAAAATAAATCATATCTATGATTGAGACACATAAATAATACAAATTTGTAAAACTTTTGACCGCATAGAATCGTCTTACTTTATAATCCAACAATATGTCTAATAATGACGTTAAGTATTTAAAGAGCTAGAATTTCATGAGTTGAAAGGTCCAATTTTAATAATTGGAAAGTTTTAAAGTGACTTAATAATACACAAAATTGTTTTAACATTTGAAGAACTTTATAGATATCGAAATACTTTGCGCGTTAGGATAATCTTCTTATAGTTGAATATTTCTTCTAGAATTCTCATTTATTAAATAGCGAAATTTCTGTTGAAATTGATAACATTGTATTAATTATTCATGTACATATAATTATAGCATAGTATAATTTTAAATAAATGACACATGCAATTTTACAAGCAGTTATGAAAGTTACACATAAATAAATAAACATTTGTAATAACTAAGTCTCTAATGGTGTAAAAGCTTTCACAATTTCATAAATTTAGGTAATAATTAAAGGAAACTAATTTTTTAATCCTTTAACCATCATAACTATTTGTTAGGATTTAAAATTTATTTTAAGTTGTTAGCATTTTTGCTATGGATTTTTAAGTTACATTATATAGTGTTGTAATTTTTTTTGTTTATTAATAAATTGATATATTTTTAGTTATAAATCGTTATCAACAGAAATACATAAATACAATAGATCAACATAACATTTCTCGTCATGACAAAATATGTAATGTAATGTTTGTTTAAAGACTTTAAATATAGTTTTAATAACTATGTACTTAAAACCAGAAGATCATGGAAAATCAGGTTTATTTATCTTCTTTATTCTAACACTGAAAACTATAAATACTTATATTTTTAAATTAAGCATATAATTTAATTGATATTAAAATAAAATATCACATATTATACATTTATCATTGAATAACCAAATTTTACTTGTCTGAGATTTCTACACTTTGCCAGTATTTGCGAATTTATTTTGTGTAAATGAAGTTTTATTGCTAACGTCTTAATTGAACTCTATTTTAATTATATTTATCTTTTTGAAATTTCGGTCCGTAACTATAATTGATGATTAATAATACGCAATTTCTGCGGTAGCATTGTCAAGTCAAGAACAAGAGAGCCAGCGATTAGCTTTTGAGATGCTAGCAGCTCTATAGTCATTAATGCAAAGTAGAATTATAGGCCTATCTTTGACCGCTAATATATCAAGCTAGAGTACATTAAACGGCTAAAATTTGATATAATCGTAATGATCGGTTACTCAAAAGCAAAATGCAACTAAATCGAACATCATAATTAAATTCAACTTGATATTAAAAGATTTGTTTCTTTCCTTTCATAGATACGTCAGAATTAGTTTATTTAGATACTAAACTACTCTAATTTACATGTCAACTTACGTCTATTTAAAAATAAGAAAAACTTCAAATAATGAAGTGGGATAAGCGTTACTGAATAGTCCCATGTTATTATTGACCTGTTGATTATATTAAGCGAAAACTAATCAAAACATTTTTAATCAAAAGCTTTTTAAGCGACCACATAAAAAATGTATTATTAAGATCACACTTTTTAATTCTGAGAATAAAGGTCACTTTTGAATAGATAATAGCTAGTAGGACAATCAAAATATTGTGAATATTTAGTGAGTAAAAGTGGCATATATGTATATATTCTATATTTTTAATAGTGCGTTTTGCCTGTATTTTAGCTTAGTTCTGCCAGATGTTTATCATTAGAATAGCTTGCTGTATGTAGTATAAGATAATTATTGTTTACCCCAGCTTTCTCTCTGACTCCGTTTCTCAGAATTCACACCATGTCGTACGACAGCGCTTTTGCAATTTCGATGACAAAAGTGAGCCCCACTGGGAAGAACTACAATGGAACTGTCTTTCCCGCCCCCAACTTTGACGCTGAAAAGGACTGTAAGGACCTCAAGGCCGCCATGAAGGGGGCAGGTGAGTGATGCCTTCATCTAATCAATCATTATTGAATAAGTAGTTACACACTATCAACGCATTTTACAGCATACAATCCACCATGTTTAGCAATTCTTTAAAATATAAAAAAAACAGTAGAAATATCGATCTATTAAAAACTGCTTCAATGTAATTGTTAAGTCGCAAAAATTTGATACTTGATTATTAGATGCATTATTAGTATGCACATAGAGTTATATATTTGGTTTTTGTGATATAATTATTTATATAAGTATTATGTTTGGACATATTCTCTTAGATGCGTTTACTAAAATGAAGTTTTTCAAATATGATTTAAGTGCATTTTGTTCAGAATTATATTTTATTTTCCTATTCTGACCTTATAGCGCTAGCCACGTAACTATAAAAACCCAGTAGAAAGTTAGGATATTCAGTTAATAGGATCACAATAAATACTTAATCAAGATTTAGTGTTACTTTTAATCTGTTAAGTGGTTGTATAAAGTTGGATATACCGGTTATAAAAATTGAATAACTGACTGGGGGATTATACTTCTGAACAAATATAGAGGGGGTGCTTGTTTCGTTTTTCGTATTACTTTTATCCCAACTTCACTTTAGTTATTAGCCATTAGTTAATTAACACATAAATGCTTCAAAAATAACGTTGTTATTGATATTAAATTGAATATATGTATATATTAATCGATATATCAAGCATCTCATAAATGAAATGTGTTTATTTGTATAAAATGATAAAGATTAAATAATAAATTGCGAAAGCAACAATGTTTTCATTTATTTAAAATATTTGTTTTCTTATAAATTTATCTTAAAGAAGATATAATAGAAAACTGAAATAATTTGTTTTGTAAATCAAAGTAAATTTATTCATGTTTTTTTTTTAATTATAAGCAAATATATGTTACTTATTATTTATAACACATTTTCTCTTAAATTTCTGTATATTGATAATGAAAGATACTATACAGTAAATACTGACAATGATTTCACTGAATAAAATACAGTAAATATAATTTTAAGATACATAAGAAGAACTTGAATATTAAAGTCATAATATACAACTTATCTAATTAGTTTGTTTTCCACTCATAAAAATTAATAAAAACTATCATATTTCCTCTCTAAATTGATTGAGGCTTTACTCCTCCGAATGATACTAATTGAGTTCAAGTCCATTAGATGACGACAGCTGACGATATTGTTTTGAGGATTAAAGAGGAAACAGTCTGGAGAATCGATAACATTAAAAGAAGCTTCCACCCAGAATTCTATCTTTTATAATTGAAGCTAGGTTGTAACTACTTTTATAACCTTCATCTAGGTATTGATGTAAACTGAACAAGTAAATAGTTGACTTTTTTTCTGTCATGATTTTCGTTTGCTAGTTTAAAATTCTTATGACAAATTTTAATTATAATACCAATGTCTGTATTAGTATTACATTTGGATTAAGAACGTGATAGTTACTATGAGCCGATAATTAAATGTATAACTTGTTTAAATGTTTTAATTCTGTTACATTTTAAGTTCCTATTTAATAGCAACATAAACTTTAAATGCATTGTTGTGAGCTATAATTGTATAGTGTTCACAGTAAATGTACATAAACCTACAATGCTAGTGTCGTATATATTCTGTCGGGTGATTTTATAGGATACTAAATATATGTCGCAAACTAGTCACAACGGTAACTATACCCTTTATTATGTTAGTCTCTTTTTGCATCATTATATGAAAGCAATTATTAGCACCAGCCAGTTCATAAAACATGGTATTATATTTGTATATATTCACATAATTCAAAGTTTGTTTCCACTTTGAAAATGAAAGGAATCAGTTAGTATCAGATAGTATTTATTGTTGGTCAACGGATAGATTTATAAGAGAAAATGTGCAAGCCCCTTAACAACGTACTCCTGGTTGTAGGAAACTGTTAGCGCTGTCGTATTGTGTCAAGCATTGGGCTGGTCATAACAATAATGTTAGTCCAGTCTAATACAGATTATTTATTTATAAATGTTCCCGGTAGCTGTGGTTAGACTCGCTAAAATCTGAACAAGTCTACCTTATAACTGTTAGATTGTTTTACAATATTTAGGTTCTCATGTCATATATAATATTACATTTTATAACCACAGTTGAATTTATTCATAATAATTTGTTAAATTATCTTTGAAAATACACAATTATCAAAACTCGAAAAATTAAAGCAAAAATACAATTTAAATTATTTAAAATCGATATTCAGTTGAGAAACCTCGCTTGTCCCAAATTGTCTCTATAAAAAATTGAAGGATGACATACTTCTAAAAATATGTGTAACTAAATATGAACAATATGAGTTTCAATTATTTTATATTTTTTGGTGTAGACCAGCAAGCGTATTGTAACCAACTATGTAAATTATTATATAATGTAACAATTAGTTTCACATTTTTGGGAAAAAAGAATTGGTGATGGCATTAAATATAGATAATATTGAGAAATTTCTGGCAACAATTTATTAATTTCTCACAATAATTATGCATACGTCATGCATTTGCGATTAACTATTATACATTTTGTACGGTAGAAGAATATTTATAAGACCATATAAATGTCTAATTGTTTATTATGAGCTTTGTTGTCTTGGTATTTATATGGTGTTATATATATATGTATTAATCATTTTAGAGACTATTTCTAAGCATATCAAAACTCTTTAGTTTCTCCACTACGGTTTTAAACGCTATAAATATAAAATTATTCATTTGCAGAATGATATAAATAATGAAGATAAAATGAAATAAATTGATGTGAAATTAACGAGAAAAGTACATAATATTTTGCCAATGAAAGTTATCCGGTGCTCTTTTCTCATAATAACCATTTCATACACCTTATTTTTTCAATTGCGCTTACTAAGGACTACACTATATTTCAATAAAGTAGACATTTAATTATTAAATTATGGCATAATTCAACACAGTATTTTAATGTTTGATATATTCATAATATTTAATATAGTTCACTGAACAAAAACTATAAACAAATCTAAATATTAATAGAATTGATTGGTACCATCAGGCCAACACAGCTCACCAGACAGAAAAAAAGAGAAAATCAGAAAAGAGAAAATATAAAACGAAAGATAAGGTAACTATATAACAGGAAAACCAACAAACACTGATAGACAAAATGCAAAGGAGAACAAATTCTATAGCTGGAAAACATCAGAGTAAATCTTCCCAGAAAAACTCGATAAAAACTCGCCAAAAAGAAATCAATACCTGAAGGGAAGGAATAATGAAGGAATTCCACCAAGTTATGCTTGTACTTATAACACAGTCCTGGGAAATGAGAGGTGTTAAGTCATGTCTGTAGTGGTTATATGTTAACTGAAGCCGTCATCCGGGACATAAGATTAAAATGAACCAAAAGAAGAAGTAGACTTGGAAGAGATATAGTTAATAAGGTGCGGTACTTAAGGTGTAGAACTAACATTGTGGTTCTACTTAATGTCATAAATAGGACGATCAGTATAATTATATGCAAATATTATATAAATATGTATAAGCATGTACTCGTATCTTATGTTACTTGAGTTCGACATATTTTCCACCATTTTCTAAATATTTTCAGGAACGCAAGAGGAGGTCATTACTGAAATCCTCACTAAACGGTCAAATGTACAACGCAAAGAAATTATCGTCAAATTCAAGACTATGTATGGTCAGGTATGTGGGGATTATTTTGACGTAATACTTATATATATGTAGATATAGAAAATAAATTGATTAATTTTCATATAATTAGATCGAATTAAATAGAATCAGATAAAAAGTTTGTAACAATTTTTGTTTGATAATTCCTTATATTCTGAATAGAAACATAAACCGATATGATATATCTAAATTACTTAACCAGTAGCTAGAAATTCAAGCATTAATATTTACTAGCTGTTGCTTTACTATATTATACTGAATGTGAAAGGGACTGATCTGGGGTGGTAGAATAACACTACTAAATAGCAGGGTTATTGGGAGATGAATTCAGTCGGCTGCAGAGTTAGAGTCATTCGGGAGTTGACGGCTGGCGTGGTAGAATAACTCTGCTAACAGCCAGTTACTCAGCGATCGATATCTGTCTTCTTGTATAATATGTATGCTCATTGATAGTGTGAATTGAGAACTAGACATTGAGAGATTTGATTAAATTCTCCAATATTTACATTCACTTCAACTGATTTACATTCATTATATCGTGACTCATTACTTTTAGTTGCACAATTCCCCATAAAACAGGATTACTAGTAGTGAGATCAGGGACTCTCGAGGCCAAGAGAAAGCTCCGAAATTTCAAAATGAAGACTTGTCATTTAGACTTAAATGCTTAAAATGCAGTAATTCTCTTATTTTACTTTCGGTACGGGCCGGTACACACTCTTACTTGAAAGGAATATTCATTCCGAAGCAGGAAAAACTTTTTGATGAGACATCAACGATTATGTGTTTATTGATTGTCTATTGTAGCTATTTAAAACTACCAAAACGCCCACCAAAAAGAAGGGAGTTTTAGTATCTATGATTTGTTTATGTTGTAAACGGTCTACTCAATATTTTATGATGTTAACTTAGTGAAATGGGAGTATTAGTCGTAGGTGATAATAATTATGCATTTAGTTTATGATTGTTCAATGTTTTATATTTCTTTATGGATTATTTCAAAATCTCCCCTTTTGTATGCTCTACTCATAAATGCATTCGACTCATGACATAATCAAAGTATAATTGGTGACATTGGACAGAAGATTAAAAGTTATTGCGAATCTTGCTTGACAGTATATTTCATAATGAATTTATGAGATAATATTTAGTATAAAAATATTTATATTTATAAAAATTTGGAATTTTATAAAATTCAATAGTAATGTCTTTTCACTTAAGATTAGTTATATTGTATAGTAACTTATTAATAAATACTGTTTATTTTTACTATACGTTATTTTATAAAAAGATACAATTCGGAATAATACAAAGATGGTTTCAAACCACACTAACCTTTACTATTCTATTTGTATTTTGTTATTTGTATTGCCTGTTAACTTAATTGATTAATTGAACGCCCCAGTTTGGTGTTATCTATAATAAGCCAGGGATAATTAACCAAACAGTCTGTAGTGTATATATAGAACCTGCTGTAGCTCTCTGTCATACTTGACGCTCTAATATCAATTTTCGTGTCCCAATTCTATTCAACGATATTATACTGATCAGTAAATCCTTGTTCAATTTATGAAATAGTAACGCACGGAGTCAATGAAAAATATTATTGAAAATTGAATTATTATTGGCGTCTTCTTAGAGTCAACAGTAATACGTGAGATTTGATAAACTGTTAATTTCGACTAACTGAACAACCGTGCTGCCCGAACGAATAGCTCTCATTTTGGTGCATCAGTTAGCTCTATCTAAATTAGGAAAATTAGGAAAATTAGCGAGTATGAGAATAATAAGGACTCTCCCAATCAATTGAGATTCCCCAAATATATGTAAATGTATCTATTTATTTCTACTGAAATCAACTAACTATTGGCGCTATATTATTTGTTGTGAATTGTTATTTATTATCTTCAAGTCGACATTAATGGTAGATCTGTGAATACATTAGTTTAATATTTTTTACATCGCAAATGTGGTGTAATGTCTGGTTTAAATACTTAATGACTTCAAAATTATGAAGCTTATGCAGGATATTGTTATAACTGAACAAAATTTGTTTAATTCTGATTTATGCATTATTTATTAATGTTATTATTGAAATAATGAATGAAAAATATATAAGATTTATCATGCAGACTACGTTTTTTTCTATAATAATAACAACATTTAGTATTTGTTATAATTGAAAATCCTAACAAAAAGCAAAAATACTCTTTTAAAGCAAATTTATTTAGCATTTCTCACTTTAAGATATTATTATATTCTTACTTTTACTTTGTAACAGGGCTTCAAAAAAGAGGAAATAATGAACTAATAATTTAATTTATACATTTAAGTTAAGTTATACAACAATGTACAACTAATTAGTAATATAACATTTAGAATAATATTAGTATCATGTTTTGATATGTTACAGTTGGAAATGAAAATATAGACAGTTTATAAACACATTAACTTCTCATTAGATATCGTTATTGCTTCTAAAAATATAAACTAAAAAATTGAAACATTGAAACATAAGCAATTTTTAACACATTTTAAAATAAAGCAATCACTTTTACAAAATCGTTTTTAAGACTTCAGAGAATGTATGACTTATAGAAACTAAATTCTTTTTATTAAAATTTAATTTTAATTCAAGAAATAAAGCAATTATTTTGAAAATACTCAGATGAATTATAATAGTCATAATACGCACAGTACATACGTTCACATACAAATTATGTTTGTAGCATATTATCTTGCATCTGAGTATTGTACTCCCGATCGCTAAGGATATAATTTAGTGATACCCTGATATACTTATTGTTCAATTTATATATGCATTAAAGGTATCTGTGAGGGTAGCCGGTATATTAAAAGTGGAGTTCTACAAATTGTCTTCCTTTCATCTATAAAGGAATCTACAAAAGAAATACATATGATAACATCAATTTCGTCGGCGATGAACAAGGAACACATAGATTTATTGATAAATATGTTATTCATCAAACGATTATACGATGAGATTTAAGATTTGAGTCAAATTTAATACAATTAGTAATCTCTCTGAATATCCAAAACATTTTTTTTCGTTGGTACCTATTCAACCCAAACTAACTATCACGAATAAAATATATATGTTAGAATTTTATTCTTAATATAGCCTGATTTGCACTGAAATTCATCTACCAATGTTTTGTATAGTAAATGCGCTCAATGTTTTTAGCGTAATGAAATGATTTAATCGTCCTACAAGCTGTTCCAACTATAAAATCGTTGTCTGAATACGGATAATACATACAAGTTATAATGTACTGCCGATCAAAAATTTAAATAAGAAATATTTTGGTACTTATAAATTTACGATTTCCAATAAATTGGACATATTTAAAGTTATGTAATCCTGTATTTTAATTGTTAAAGTAAACATTTCCACTTTATAATTTATCAAGCTAATGCTTTAGAACATAAAACTTAACGAATGGAAAAGTATGTCCATTGAATTATCCGACCTATACTAGTCAACCGGTGATCCTTCTCTTAAGTATGTCTATGAGTGGCGGTATATTTTAGCGGCATTATAATGCTTTTAAGTGACCGAATATTTCCTAGTAATATAGTGCCTTCCAATAACATATTATGCAATGGAAATATTTTAAGGAAATTACTGAAAACTTGTGGCAATTAGTACAAATAAAATTGTTTTTTTATCACACTACAAAAGAAAATGTAACTGGCACTTTTTAATGTTACAATTAAGTATAATTTTATTTTGTAATAAATGTATTTAAAAATAATAAAATATACTATTTTAATTGTTAACTAAAATAATCATTTAATCTAATTATTTATATCATTATTTATTTCATTACAATTCTGTTGTTGGAAAGGCATTATAGATATTATTCAAAAATACAAGTATCAATATTTTTCAGTAGCCATTATATGATTGACTGCCAAACACATACAATTAGCATTTAATGTAAATAATAATTGACTGACTAAACAATTGAGAAATTAAAATTTCCGTTTGTAAAAAGGCAAAATCTAAATTTGAAAGCATTTTCCAGTCATTCCGAAATGATTTATTTGTTATTTCCCTCTCTTCCTACTCTGCACACTTGATTACACCACAGGACCTTATCGATGCACTCAAGTCCGAATTGTCCGGAAACTACGAGAACCTTCTGCTGGCCCTGCTCAACGATCCCGTCTCATTCGATGCCAAGTCTCTGCGGAAGGCGATGGCAGGAGCGGGCACAAATGAGAAGGTTCTCATCGAGATCATGAGTACTCGCACCAACGCTGAGATCAGCGCCATCAAGGAGGTTTATACCAAAAGTAATCAATCGCCTTATTGACTCTTTTGCTCGCAATTATAAATGGAATTTGAGAATTTTCTCTTTTTTTAACGTAATTATAATTAATCTTTTATATGCTCAAACTTTTATGTACTCAATCAACGAACTATATGACTTGCTTTTAAATTTAAATAAAAGCAATAACAACAAAGTATTGTTTGTGCGCTCCATTTTTATATACAACATTAGTTTTGGCGCAAAAAAATAGGAAATTTCCATTTCAATTGAGAAATGAACCATGGATAGCATTTCGCATGATTTGTTTTATTTCACTTTTATGTGATTGTATTTTATATAACTGGTTTGTTTTAATGTTCTCTAAAGTAAACGTTTGGTTGCAAATTGATTTTATCGAGCTTTATTGAGTGATACAATTATTTTATTATTTATTGCAAAAAAACAAAAACATTTCAATATGTTATTTGTCTAAGCCACACCCCCTAATTTTCGTTTAAAATGGGGCTTAAAATCCTAAATACAGAGTTTTCCATGTTAAGTTATCATTTTATCTGAAATTATTATTTCAATTCAATCATATTAGTACTTCATTTCTGTATTTTATTGCAGTATAGTAAAGTAATATAAATTAAAAATTTTATCTTATTAAATCATTCATCAGAAAAAGAAATATAGAAGCTATGTGAGGCATGCGATATAATTTGCACAAAACAGGCCCGTCGACACCGAACGGATATTGCGCGGGGCAGCACGTCAAAAGTAGAATATTATTAAACCGTATTCGTATTCGTAAACTGCTTTCGTTGTTGATGGGCATGAACGACATGGAAAGCGTGCATGTGCATATATATTATACAACGTAACAACACAATTATGACAGTTATAAACTTGCCTGCATATTATAAATACGGTCTCCTGTACTTGCTTCAATTTTTAAGTATATCTAACCCTACATCATAGTCGATATTTATATCACTAAGTATTTCCAGAAAATAGAAAATATATTTATTTACAAAATCAAATCAATTATATTCTTGAAATCATGTATGTTTAGGCAAACTATATTTTTGTAGGCAATAATATAGGTATAATTGCTTTATATTCGGATGTCTATTACATTTCAAATCAAGTCATAAAATATTAATCTGTTTGGAATTATATCAATGCTTCAACTATTATTGCTGATTTGTTTACTATATACGTATATACTACTATATATATATACTACTATACCATTAACGCGGTTGTACGCAATTATGACTGAGCAGAAAGAGAAAAGAATGAAAAAATGCCTAACTTAAATAATAATAAACACTTTATACATCAATTGAAAGTCATCAATTGAAAATTTGGACTTATCAGAAAAAGTATGTATAATTTATAGTGTGGCTCTTATTATTTGTATTCTAATTGATTTTATTGACAGCTCTGATTTTATTTATTCATGCCTGACTTCGCACTTAATCATTCTATTTTCCAAGTTTGTATTCGTTTTGCTTCCACCATATCTTACACTGTCTCTCCCTCTTCCTCTTATCTACCGGGCAGTGTTCAAACGGAATCTGGAGGAAGATCTCAAATCAGAGACGAGCGGCTACTTCCAGCGTACTTTGATCTCTGCTTGTCAGGGCCATCGTCAGGAACTCACTCCGGAGAAGCTTCAGCTGGTCCGACAAGGCGCTCTGGAGAGTGTTGTCGACAGAGTGCAAGCTCAGGCCGAGGCTAAGGAGCTCTATGAGGCGGGGGAGAAGTAAGTCTTCTTCTATACTGTGTCTTCTTGGGGTAACTAACAACTGTGTCTTCTTGGGGTAACTAACAATTGCGTAATTAACCCGCTACTATAAAGGCAAACATATTATAAACAAGACAAGTATATGATGACTCATTCAACTTTCATACACGAGATGGGAAATATCACTGTCTAATCATAGAATTGTGTTTATCTTGAATCATTTCGTTTTGTTGATATTTCTCTAAAATTAATTATATAGCGTCTAGTCGTTTCTAATTTGTAACGCAAAATCGTATAGTTATTGAAAAATTTAAACTAATTAATTTGAACTAAATTGATTGCTGTTGTTTCCTTTTGAAAAAATATTAGTTTCTGATTTAGGTATATATCCCGGTAAAGCCTGAACATGCAATTTCCCTGTAGTAGTATTATTAGCGGGGTAAGAAAGACAGTCATGTATATAAAACTGTTACAATATGCTAGTTTAAATTTAGATATCGGATTTTTGTTTACATATTTGAAAATGTAAATCTTTAGCTCTTTAGTGATATAAAGTGATAATATAATTATTACTCCTTAGCAAAGATATCTGTAGGAGAATCCTCGTACATCCGTACCACTTTTTCATTTAAAACGTGTTAATCTATCAATATCTCTTGGATTTTATCGTCCTAGGCGCTCGCACACTAAATATCGATGAATCATCATTTACGTGTCACTTCTATCTAACTCTCATTTCTAATGTGATGCTAAATTCGCATAAATCTACGTAAATATACCTATTATAAATTTCATATTCAAAGTTGCGTAGAGCTGGCAAGTATTTTCAAAACTGCAATATATGATAATTTTATTCTTGGATCAATAGAATAAAATAAATTAGTAAAATTGTTCACAGAATCAATAGGTATTGTTCAATTTACTATTTAATTGAATATTTGCTAATTTTTTTAATAAATAATTTCAATAAAATACATTGTTCCATTACCAAAGTGACAGCAGTAAACACATTCATTTTAAAGATTAGCGTCTTAGAAGTAGGTTTACTCAATACAAAAAGTTTTATGAATGTGCTTGCCAATAAATTGATATTATATTTTTAAATATATTGTATAATACTTTTTAGTGATGTACTTAATTGATTAATATATTATTGATTTCTGTTTCAGAAAACTTGGAACAGATGAAAGTGTCTTCATACGTATTTTTGCTTCTAGAAATATTTTCCAACTGCGTGCAATATTTGATGAATATGAACGGGTAGGTATTAGTTAGACCAATTCTAATCCTGTTATTTTTACATTTGAAAACGATTATAATGCGTTTATAACTAGTTCAACCTTTTCAATAGTTCAAGAATAAAGATATTTCACTTTTAATGACTACAACTGAAATAAAGAAAGTTTTTCTAAAGATGTGAAATATTATCAATATTTATCAATATATAAGTTGTATTGATAAATAAAAATGTCTGAAAACATAAAAGTGTATATTTTATTGTCTTACAAGATTATGTTAATTTAAATGAGATTTAAAATAGATAATATTCAGACTGTAACAAAAATATCAAATAATGTAATTTAATTCAAATGATTTTCATGTGTCTTTCAATCAATGTTTTTGATTTCATTAATCTAAAGCTCGTTGGAAATGATATCCTCAAAGCAATTGAATCGGAAACTTCCGGAGATTTCAGGAAGATGCTTAAATCACTTGGTACGTTGACAATATAAAATAATGTATATATATTTGTGTTGAGAATATATCTTTAAAATTTATTCAAAATATTAGATACAGAAGTATGAAATGAGCACTAAGCCTGGAAAGTAGCTATATAACAACTATTTCATTGGTTATTCCTATTATTTACTTTAGCTTTGATAGAATTTAAAAGTGGAACAATTAATAAAGTGACATAGCTCTAACTTTATTGTAGATCCACCTACATTGCAGATCGAGATGATTATTCTGAAATTCAGCATCTACGAGCGTTTTCCAAAAATGGAATCATTAGGAACGCGCTTTTGTCAGGAATCATTAACTCTTGGGGATAAACGATTCTTTTGTCAGTCCTTAATTTAAAGTGGAGCATCAAAACCAATGACATATTTTAAAGCAAATCGATGTAAACTTCATATATTAAATAAATCTGTGTAAACTTCATATTTTAAATAAATCGGTAAATGCAATAATTTTCATTAAAATTCAAAATAATCGTTTCATTGATATAAAAATTCAAATTTGTTTTGGACACGTGCAGAGGTACGTCGGGAATCTGATACGTGACCTATTTAATTTTATGGTAACGCTAAATGCGTGCATTCACTTTTGGAGTGAATGATCCCTAACTAGCAAAATTGGAATCGTGAATGATTCTAATTTTTTAAAACGCTCTATATTAAATCCTAATCAACAATACTAATTTTTCTCATCTTTCTAGTTTTGATTTATATTTGTTCTTCGTTTGTCTCTTTATTCGCCGCCACTCTTTTTGTCTGTATTTGTAAAACAATATTTTCTTGTTTGACTTTTTTGTAGCTCTGAGCATCATGGATCGACCGCTCTTCTTCGCCCGCTGTCTCCAAAAATCGATGAAAGGTCTGGGAACTGACGATTCAACTTTGATCCGAATTCTTGTCAGCCGATCCGAGGTGGGTAGTCCAAACGCATACATGGGTCTATATCTATTTTATGATACGTCTAAAGAATGTTGTTTAAAGATTTCACGTTTTTTATATTAGGGGATGCATATATTAAAAAGCTTATTATAAATTTAGATTTTAATATTTGTTACTTATAATTGTATCAATATAATTGACAAGCTATAATATTTACTTCAAACAAAGTATGTTTGAATATTTTATGTTGCATTATACGGATAATACATGTTGGTGTGCTTTGTGGCATTTTTTGTTCACAAAAATAAAAAGATTTAGGTACATTTATATAGAGCACTTAAGATTGTAATAATTAGTAATGCTATTATCTTAGCTATGTAACTAACTAATATGATATAAATAGCAATATAATAAAAGATAACTAAATAATGTATTATAATTCATTATCAATTTTTTAGAAATTCTAAATTAAAAATAGATAATTATTAATGAAATTATTGGCATGTCATTCGATTCGTATACGAAAGAGAGAAATGGGTGTGGTAGCATTCTCATGTCTTTTGCTTTAAATTGTCTTTATTTTCCATCAATGCTCTATTTAACTAGTTAGCAAATGCTTACAAAGAGCATGGATACTTCAGGTTCATAAATAAACGTTCACAATTATCTTTCCCCTTTAATATACATATCCTTCAGTAGCAATGTAATCATTATTAATAGTTTACACATATTTATGATTATAAAACGAGCTATAATTAATTGACCAATATACAGGTCTATAAATATTCGTAGTAATGTGTTTATATGCTACAGTAATCTGAAGAATGTGAATATTTATTTATGAATATTTGAGTAAATAATGTTGCATGATTGATTTATGGCTATGATTTTAATAGGTCTAGGTCACATATCTATTATCGAGAGATCATACATGTGAATTCATGTCAATAATACTTCAAAATAATAACTATATTAAATAGTAAAACTTTAAAAGCAAACTTAGGCAATTGCTTAAATTTTGATTCATACAATTTGATCGCTCTATAAACGCAAGTACAAGTGGAGTAGTCCTTGAGCAAAATATATGAACAATAAAAGTAATACTAATAACAATAATAATAATAGTTAGTTTTCTTCATGGAACATGGACATGTACATGAAAAGGATAATTAGATTTGACTATAAAAGAAACAATATCATTGAGATTACCTTAGTATATAATACTAAAATTTGAGATGAAGCAGAAAGTGCAGTGAAAATGTTATCATTCTGTGTTTCATAATGACATTTAATTCGAAAAACTTATGCTTCTAGATAAAACACAAATTGTCTGAATAAATTTACTTCGTCCCTTATTTTATTAAATCTGGATCGACTGTTTTTTTTCACTGTATTAAATATGTATCATTTTACATATTTTGCTTACCCCTTTCGTTTAACGCTATCCATATCGCACTTTTTTCTATAATTTGTAATTGAACAAATGAAGCAATGTACGTTCCTTTTGATTTTCACAAAATAAAGTTTTCAAGTTTTTAACGCTATGCTCATAATTGTGCACTCCTTTTGGCAAAAAATTAGTAAAACATATTTTGTTTATAAAAATGCAAATATCTTTCGAAATCGACAAAACTCTAATTCAGCTATTGATTAATTTCATGTAATAATTCATGAAGTACAAAAAAATATGTTTTCTTTCGGAATATATAATTTTTAAAATTTATTTCACTTATTTTGTCAAGAAATAATATTTAAACACATTTTTACCTATTTTTTGTTAAAAAAATTTATCATGTTTAAATGGAATATGTTGCAAAACATTACTGTTCGACTACATGAGAAGTTTAAAAATTATCGGGGTGTCTAATGACCAAAAAATCCAAATGGATAGTGTGAAGCATGGATTTCAACTTTTGTTAACGTATTATATATATTTTCTGCAGTATGTGTTTTCTAATGTTAAAAATACTTCCTTACTAATTACTAATTTTACAAATTAAATGCAATGTATACTCTTTCTGGAAACTAGATCGATTTGGCTGACATTAAAGAGGCCTTTGAGATCAAGTATAAGAAATCACTGGCAGCTTGGATCAAGGAGGACACCAGCGGTGACTACAAAAATGCTCTTCTTAAACTCCTTGGTGCCTAGACAACAAAGAAAACACTGGTGGACTCAACGCTACAACGTTACCGTGGAAACGGTACTGAAGTCGCCTGTGACAGTTTTGAGGACATTTTGATAAATAAAGCAACTTATATGTATACCTATAATGGAAAATAGTCAAGCAATTGGTTGCTCTTTACTCCGAAATAATTAATAAAATATTGTTCAATTTATTATTTACTAAATAGTTTAATAAGATATTTTATATGTATATTTGTAATGTTTATCAAATTATAGCTATAAGATTTATATAATATGTGCGTTTGCTTATCTTGACTTACACTTTAAAATGATAACCTTATTTATCGCATAATTTGGTTGATGTTTCTTTCTTTCACTTAAATATGATATGATTAAATTAATAACCTGTCTGTTTTATACTTCAAATGAAGCAGTAATTTTTCTTCAAAACCAGTACGATATTTGGTTTCATTTAAATAAATGTATTTATACTTATGCTATGTCAATATATTGTCAAGTTATTCGAAGTTTCATATCATTAATAAAAAATAAACTTATATTTGAAACCCTGCTTTTTTATTAGAATTTAGCATAATGTATTATATTGGGATACATAATCAAATTAATTCATCTTGTTTTAAATTATTATATGTATTTGTAAAATGCATATAATTAATTAATCTCTAAATCATAATGTATTTATAATAAATACTGATTTATTAAACTACGAAGAAATATAAATAATACATAAGCCAGTTTAATCATTCACTATTAATTAAAGCATTACTTGATGTTTTTCTATAAAGTTACCAATTATTATAGATAAGGAAAATTTAAAATACTAAATTTATTTAATGACAAATCTATTTAAACAAAAATACGAAGAATTTATTATATTAAAAAAACTCACTTTATACGCTAGCAGCAAATTTAATCTGTTGATCATAAGTTGATAAAACAGCAGTCAAAATCTACTCATTTAACCAGAAAGAAGGGGAAAACAAAAAGAGAGAAATAAAGGGTAACTATACAACAAGATGACTAACAAACAAAGGTTTCACCAAAGGTAGAAGAATGGCTGCTTCTGGATAGAAGAGTGAAAAACATCTAGACCGGGAGCCCAGGGGGTCGAGGGTAGCTGGAAAGCGAACCAATTCTAATTAATACTATAAGGTAGAATAGGGTTCAGTGATGATGAAATCGAACGTCTGGCATGTATCTTTTGGTGGGTGTGGTCATG
>JAYRBW010040338.1:0-11702 GCA_036023295.1 Invenusta paracnida
TTAATAAAAATATTTAACACTACTTCTAGTCTACCCTTTTACATAAATTCATTAAAATAAAACGATTTTATAATGACAAAGATTTACAATGCAATGCATATGAAATCAATAAGAGTCAATACTCTATGTGTTACTCTATGCTATTACCATTGTATTCATTATTTGCTTGGATTCAAATAACCCAAGGGCATGTTAATAAGGTTATAATAGAATCAACATCTATAAATAGTAACAACTATAAATAATGGTATTTAGGGCACATGCAGTGCCAATTAGGGGTGTACATCTTATGGCCTTATTAGCATAATCAATAAAAAAATGGTTATTTATTAAAATTTGGAGTCTGTATCCCTTGTGTATGGTTGTTTTATCTAGTCATACTTTACATTTCTGTAGCAGATGGGGTCCCTACATTTCTGTTATTGATAGGGCCCTTGCATTTCTGTTGCTGATGGAACCCCTGCATTTCTTTTCTTTCTATAAAATTGGGCCCCTTGAATTCATATTTAATGGAATGCATAGTCTAGTCATGTTATCCAGATAAAACTTTAGATATAAGTCACAAATATGAGTTTGTAAAATCTGATATAATGGGCCAAAAACATCTATAGGGGTGTTCCCTATAGAGGGGGGGGGGCTATTCTGGAAATTTCAAGGCCAAGGGGGCAACTCCCTGACCCTGCACTAGCTATAGCCCTGTATCTAGCACCCCCACATCTTCCTTTGAGCTGCTTGAAGTCAAACTTCATTCTAATGCATTGCGCACTATATGCTTAATATGCCTTTACCATCCACCTTCATCTTCATTTGATGATTTTCTATCTGAAGTGCAATCTCTAATTGTTTCCAGAAATTCAACTAACAATGACCTGATAATTGCTGGTAACTTCAATATCCATTATGGTGATAGGAACAACAATGATGCAATGATTTTTGGTCCATCTCTCTGTGATATGGATTTAATTTAACATGTCCAAAACCCCCCTCACATCAATGGAAATATTCTTGACTTAGTGTGTTCAACTCAGCATAGGTACCCAGTTTATTAAGGATACTACTGTTCTACAATGTGAACTATCTGATCATCATGCAATCATGTTCACCTTGGTATTTGATAACTCAACAAAACAACAACCTGTTGCCACTATGTCCCAAAGACTATGCAAAGTGGATTTAACAAAGTTTTGTAATGATGTGTCCATCTCAGTTGAATTGTGTGTTGATTCTATGGTGTCATCAGTTGAAAAACTTGTTGTCAGGATTGACAAGAGTCTTTGTGATATTGTCGACACTTATGCTCCCTTATGCCATAACAAGAATATATGACTCTCAGATCCTTGGATAATGCCCAAGATAATGTCAAAATGTTGTCTTTGCTGTCGCCTTGAGGAATGTTTTAAATGGACAAATAACCAAGCTCATCAAAATGCATTCAATTTAAAGTGCATCTTTTTACCTACAATGCCATCCACAAATCAGGACTAAATATATTGAAGATCTGGTGACTGTCAATGTCATTGGCTGCTCTACTCTACTCAGTCAACAGCACCTACACTCATCTGTCCTATAGCCAGAACCAGACATACAGGTGATTGGGCTTTCTTGGTGGCCACACCAGCTCTTTGGAACTCCCTTTCATCTTCATTACATGCCATTAACATTTTCATGCTTTTTAAATCCTATTTGAAAACCTATATGTTTTCATAAACTTTCATGTTCTCATAAGACTTTTTCATTTATATCTATTTCATTTCATTTAGTTACTGTAAAGTGCTGCTGACATTGTTATCAATATAGGGGTGCTATACCAAATATATAAATATTATTATTATTTAAAGTAAGATTAGTGTTAGATTATAATGTCATTGTTATATTGATATAAATTAGTACCTATAAATTCAGACCTGTATAAATTGTCACTGCCAATGACTACATTATACACACATTTGAAATTGGAATGATTAATTTATCATGCTGGCCATTTTAAAAATTCTTAAATATACAACTTTTCTGGATAAATTTTATATATTTTGTTCATAATCAATTTCTTAGCTTTAATGGGACTGGATACACTGGTCTATTTTAAAATAGATTTCAATAAGTTTGGGTAATTATAATCTAAGAAACAGATAATTTATCATATGAAGGTAATAACTGGTAGGACAGTAGAATAGCTGAATAACATGGTAATGGATATAAATAACTGGTGATATTAAATATTCTAAACTGTAAAAGGATAGATATAAACTTGAAAGATCTATAGTGATGATGACTTATTATAATCAAATAGCATATTGATTGCTTAAATACTACCTATCACAGTATATCTACCTGTGATGAATCCTGGTTATGCCCATGTGTTAAATAAATTACTAAAGTTATAAAAATGTTATAACTATTATCTCTATGTTTTATAAATAATTATTATCTATAATATAAAATATGTCTAATAAAATAGTAATTTTAGGATTCTATAACTATAAGTGTTAGTATATCTATATAAATATGTATAAGAAAACTTTCTAAGAAATAATTTCTGAATAATTTGAGAAAAGAAAAATACATGATATATTGAAATTAATATTTAAAGTGTATTCTGTTATGGCAGTCGGCAGATGTAATCAGTATACCTTAGCTATTATAGCATATCATATGTTATTGTTATGCCTATGGCTATGGCAAATATAAATTTCAAAAAATAATTATACATGTTTAACATAATATATTTATACATATTATTAACATATTTATATATAAATTATTAATAATATATTTTCTAGTGAAACAGTAATCATAGACATATAGTTGTTAAAGTTCTGCCTCTGGCAAACATTGAAATAATGTTATACATTTAAGAACTGAATAATAAACATAGTTATAATTTTAGAAAATTTGCAAGAAGTATAATAAATTTGAACAGTAATACTCATATATTGTCAATTTTTCATGATATAATTATATTTATAAGTATAAGGCACTATAGACGACAGTATACTATAGTATTATAACATTGTCATTGTCATCGATTTTGTTTTTATTAAACAACTAAATATGTAAAAAGTAAATAAATAAAAAGCCTTCAGTTAATTAAGGTTATATTTCAAATTTAAAATGATAATTATAAAGAAATGTCGTAATTGTGTGAGAAAGATATAAAAATTACATATGCTATCTTCTAATTCTGTGAAGTATGACAATTTAGAGAAAATTTTAAGAATTTTAATTTAACCGCTGAAAGGTAGCTAGTTGTCATAACAACTATTTGTACATTCATTTTATTAATTTTATTTATCATTTAAATATATTTCCTTATATATGACTTATATCTGTTACATTCAATGTATACACAATATTTGTTTAAATAATTTTATGTAAATAAAAATTAGACGCATATTTTTAAATTTAGTCAAATTTCAACAAAAGTTTTAGATTATTGTCATAGGCATTATGGCGAATATTGCAGTACATCATGGAAGGGACTTTACGTTTACTGCAACAGGGACACTTGGTTTAAAACGATGTACTATGACAAAAAATGAATTACATCAAAGAGTAAGTATCACAGTATTAGTTTATATTATAACTATAAGTTATAGTTTATCATGATTCATATATTATACTTTTAATTAGGGTTAACTTAACCCAGAACTTTCATATAGACTGAGGTTTAATTGTTTTCCTATTCATTTATACATACATTTTTTGTTTGTATGCAGGAGATATTATTCCTGTTGGGCTACATGAAATGCTTAAGGTGGGATTATTACATTTATTATTATTAATATAGTATTATTATATTATTGTTGTTCGCAATGTTATTATTGGAATTTGCGTGATTTGGGCCAAAGAAGCGCAACTTTATTGGAATAATTTCACAGTGTATATATTGGTATAAAAATAGAACATAGTATAGAGGTACTATTTCAATTCTAAATACTTACAAAGTACAAATTAGTTTTATTAAAGCCAAATAGACATATAATAGCCAAATAAGTAACATGAAAGATTGAAAAAAGCTAATTCTAAAAATGTGCATGCATTATTGGAATTATTTATTTATAAGATTAGATAGAAACCTAGGTATATGGTCACCAATAAAACAAAAATTAGTTGGATAAGTGAACTCCAATTGGTTCTATTCAAGTAGAGGGAGTATTATAAGGAATGAATAACTCATCTCACTCTTTCTATATAGAGTACAATTGAAGCATATTATGTAATAGTACATTATTATGATATGGCACAACTGAGCAATATCAGAATTTCAACATGTGGGTCTTAATATACCTCTATATCCCTATATTCATGAAACCTAAATAAGCAATATCAAATAAGAATAAAGACTTAACATTTATACAGTAATCTTTATAATTAACTGTGATTACACTTATAATATAACATAGGTAATGTGTCACCCTATTGTAGGTATAATGAAGCCTACGAAAAATATAGTAATCTATATACATACATATTTACACTTATTGATGTTTTATTTTATATTTACTTAGTGCTATATAATAAAATAAAATAACATTACCTATGAAAGAGTAATGCAGTAAACAAAGTATGCATTTAGGTCTTATACAAAGAAGGCATTATATAATAGCTAGATATATGATGAAATGTAAAGCTAGATATAAAAATCAAATTAGAACCTAGCTACTATTATAAAATTAAGTAACAATATAATTAATATTAAATAATTACTATGTCCATTTGGCTTTAATTAAGCTAATTTATACTTTGTAAGTATTTAGAATTGAAATAGAAATTCTATTTTTATACCAATATACACACTATGAAATTATTCCAATAAAGTTTATCTTTTTTAGGAATTCTGAAAACACGCAGTGTGATTCCGGAATTGCACAAATTCCAACATCCCTCACAACATTATTACACTTTTCTTATTACAGTTACACTTATATATTATAAAATATATTACAATGAAATTTACTTTCTAATAAGACAACAAATTATATTACAATAAATCTCCTTAATAAAAACAGTTGGATATATTTTTTACTATAGCTTTTATTGCATTTAGACTCTTATTCTTAAATAAAATTATTCAAATTATTTATTGTAAATGAAGTATACAAATCACAAAAAGAATATATATCATGCCTATGGTCAATAAACTAAGTTGTTATTGTTATTATAAATTATTATTTTCACTTGATATTCTTATTTTGTATAATTCATTTTTTTAGTTTGATTGTTATAAATAATCTGACACTCATTTACAAATAAAATTATATTAATTTTAATATATTTAATTTTTAAATTATAATCTCATTCACTTATTCTACTTGACTTAATCATCCTGCAGAGTTAAATGGAATCAGTACCAACAATATATTTTAATTCTATAAAATGTATATTATATATATTAAATAATATAACATTCATTATTAACTTTTTTAAATGTGCAGGGCTTTTACAATTAATCATTACAAGCTTTTTCAAATATATTTTTTATAAAATACTTTTTTTAAATAATAAATATATTATTAGTTCTTGGTTTTATTTTATCATATCAGACTATAAAGTAAAAATAATTACTTTGAACCTGATAGCCCTCAGGGTCAGATGCAGGAGTAGGGGCTATCTGGCACATGCCCCCCCCTTAAGGAATGACAGATGTCTAAACTTAAATGTGAACAAAATGATAAAATATTATACAAATATGGTACTATAGCCTAGGCTATAGTACCATATTTGTATAATATTTTATAGGCAATAGGCACCTATTGCTTATGCCTCCACTCAAAGTAAATAGCTACATCCTTGTAAGTATATAGACCTCTATAGTGACCTCCTACAGCTGTTGCATTCATTGAATGACTCATCTATCAAGCTCAGCCTTCAGAAAAGCCCATACATTCTCTATAGGATTCAGGTTGGGACTATTGGCTATCTAATTAATGACTTGTATGATGAGCAGAATATGCTGTGGCATTTTCCTATTGGTACATAAAGTCAGGATAAGTTTGGAAAACTGCAGGATATGTCCCTGCAAGATGGCAATATAACCAATGTCAGTGAGGATCCCATTGATCTGGTGAAGTGGCAGTATTCCTAGACTAGAAAAGGCACTCTATACCATCATACTCCCACTTCCTTCTTGAATTTCGGATTATACAATGTTATGTAATCTGCCAGCTCCATATATGAGCTTTGGAATTACTGCCTTTGGGTGGTCTGGACAAGATAGATAGGCATTCATCACTGAAAAGAACCCTTGATCACTGCTCAAGTGTCTGGTTGACTGGATCTCTGACCCATCGAAGCTGTCTGACTTAGTGTCTTGCTATCAAAAGAGGCTTCTTAGTCCAGCAACATAAGAAAAACAACCCAACTTATATGACCTTAACTGTACTGTGCTGGAACTGACCTCTACTACACTGGTCTTGACCCATTTAGCTGCTAGGGTCCTGCTCCCAGCTTGAGGATTCTGGGAAAACAATCTTAAAAGAGCTCTATACTGCCATTCTGTTGATTTTCTCTTTTATTCTTGACCTGGGTATTGTTTACTGCACCAGTTTCTTGATACTTTCTGACTAAGTCAGATATCATGTTTGGACTATCTTGAAATTAGGCAGCAAGCTGCCTTTTTTAACATTCTATTTATTAATATTTTATGTATTTAATTTATTTTACAAATTAGCACTGTCACAATTATAAAGTTGGTAAGATTTGTTTTTTATTCAGTAGTTCTTTATACAACTAAAAGAAGGTTTGAACTATTAAAGACAAGTAAATATGTGCAAATATATGTAATTAATAAGAATAGGCTTCTATTACATACCCACTCTTCTAGTATTTGAACTTTTTGTTTTTTGGCAATCCAAATAAGAAATATTCTTATAGTCCAGTCATTCTGGCTAAAAATTCACAAAAATCTGGACAAATTGCTAACAAAAGTTTGATGATTGATAATTGGAGATATAAGTCTCAACTAACACACCTGAAAAGTCCCGAACCAGGGATCTTTATGAATTTTTTTAATCATCTTTTCTAATTTTCCATTTTAATGAATATGAAAGATTTTCTTCATTTTGTCTAATTATCTTTAAAAACCTTATTTTTCAGAAAATTTATATTTTATTCTTGATAACATATTTTATATCAATTTGTTGCTCTAAGTGTTTCCTATCATTTAAAAAAGAAATTAGCTTCAAATATTCTATAATTAAAATTCTCCATACTTTTGAATATTGATAATTAGAGTATTTTTGGAATTTAAGGCTAACAGTGGTTTAATTATCAATATTGTAACAGGTATAAAGTTCCCTGGTTTGGGACTTTTCAGAGGTTTTAGTTGGGATGTATATCTACAGGTATTAATCATTAAACTTTTGCTTGCAATTGGTCCAGATTATTTTGTCAGAATGACTAGACTATTTTAATGCTACAGTTCTTCAAATTTGTTTAAATTGTTATGATTCTAATAACTTGATAAATAAAATATTTTCTAGATATCCAGTAATGGGATAAACAATTTTAAAATAACTAACTTAATTATCTAATTCAAGCTCTTAATAATAGTAAGTAAGATACAGATAACATTATTATATTCATTACATGTAGTATATTTGATAATATTGTAATTCCTCATTAGATATAAATGATTAAAATAATAACATAGTAGTTGATCAAATATTGGGCTTCCCTTGGCAGCATTGAATTAAGTAAAATAGAAGAAGATTAAAAAAGCTTGCTGCTGTAAAATAATTTATTAAACTATTTCAACCAGGGTATCTATAGCTCCTGGAAAACTCAGTGGAATTTAAAATGTGCTCCTGGATCTCCTGGAAATCTCCTGAAATTTGAAGATAGCAAAATGCTAAAAATATTTAAGATGTATTTTGTCGTTTCTGAAAACAAAAACCCAAAAGTTTTGCTGCTATGCAGCATTTATATGTTTCTCACATAATTGCTAGGTAGCAATCTATTTTGGCACAGAGAGTCGTGTACAATGCCATACATTATTATGGAGGTGTTTTGAGAATTCCAGTGACCTCTCAGTTGATCCAATCAGTTCAAAGAGGCTGATCTTACATCATTAAACATTTGAAATCTTCTCTCTAAAGACTGTTCAATACCTGACAGTAACCTCCTGGAGGTGGAGATGGATGGCTATGAGAGGGGGTACATAATATTATATTTCTGCTAGATATCCTGGAAATCTCCTGGAATTTAAAACTGGAATATGAGTAGACACCCTGTTCAACATATATGGTCCTATTTATGTTACAAGATGAAGTTATGTTAAGTTAATATTATGTAGTAAAATCTATTTAATTAATGAAATCAAATAAAAGGCTAATGTAAAAGAATTAGTAATAAACTTAGCAGTAAAAATATCTCTAATTATGATTCAATAAAATACAATTATATGTTATCTTTAAAAAGAACATAAAAATCTCTAAATTGAGTAGAAAGAAAAATGATCATGGCGAAAGTTTTACATTAGAACAGAAATAGTATAAATAGATAAAACAGAGAAATATATATTTATTAAAAAAATAAAGTTAGTAAGTGATATTATTCAATTAAAGAAGGTTCAAGCTGTAATTTATTAAAGATAAAGACATCAAATATATACAAAGAAAGATGAAATTAAATTAAAATATGACTGTAATTTTAATATACTTATTAATTCATTGAAGCATATCAAATTTATAGCCTTCTTTATTTGTGTGTCGATAGACATGGATATATTTGGATAGATACATACATAACAATTTCTAGAAAGTTGGTATTATTATTTCAATCCTAAGATGAAATTACTTATAAAACTTTTTCCTTTCTAAAAATCATGTCAAAGCATGGTTCAAATTTCAAAAATACATATATATAAATCAAAAATTAACTTATTATTATATTTTTATTGATTGTATATTTTAATTAGATAAATTATATTAATATACAATTATTTACAATTTTATAAATAGATTATAGTATTTCGCAGCAAACAGAAACCATTGTTTTTCAACAGCAGCAATGGTTTTACTCTTTATTTATTATAATATATTATTTTTATTTACATTTTCATTTTTCTAGATTAAAAAACAATATCTGGATTAAAAAACGATCTGTCTATAAATTATTAAAATATTAAACTAAAAATAATTAAAATTGTTTTTAAAATAAACATTTTTTAAATTAGTCATTAATATGTCATAATTGTTTTATGTTTCACATACTTAGGTTTTTATAGATGTATACTATACATCTATCTTTAAAAAAGCTATCATTAGATTTATCCAAACATTTGCCTTATATATATATATATATATTATTTATATTATAAATATATAAGTAGAATGTTATAATTAGTAATATATTTACAAAACGTATATATCAGTTTTGATAACCTATATACATGATACTTAAAAAACTAAAAATCATTGACATAAACTGTCCAACCATTCAAACTCTATATTTCTCAAGATTCTATAAAAAACAACCTGAGGCCTATAAAATGTTAGAAATGTTTAGAAGGTGATTCTTCTATCCAATTCTTAATTTTAGCAAATACAAAATATTAGTTTAAAATAAAATTATATTCATTAAAAGGTAGCTTTGGTAATAAAAATTCAATTTGACTGCATATATATTAAAAAATACAAAAGGAGAAAACTAATAATATGTAATATTAGGAGATATTTAAACTTTAGGCTGTTTTCCTTAGAATTTTATAATACAGATGCTACCATAACACATGGTCTGTAAATATGAATGATATATTACATAAAAGATAAATATCTTCAAGGACATCAATTAACTGTAACAATTATTTTAAACATGCGCTTCTTCAAATTTAAATGTTAATATTCAATAAAAAGATAATTTAATATCTGTAAATCTGATTAAAAAACTTAATGATAATTTATTCATTCAAATACCTTTCCAATTATCTAAAAAATGTTTGTTTTTTCAATTCAGTATTCAAGACTATAAAACATCACAACTAATTGTTAACATGATATATATATATTATAATAATCTAGTTATCTTGCTTGTAAATATGCTTTTGTGTAGTCAATATGTTAAGTTTCTTTAAAACTGGACACATTCATGGTTCTAGTTTTTTTCTCCATAACAACTAACATTACTGAAAGAAAGAAGAACCACTCATAAAGTAAAATAAATTTAATAAAGAGTGGTAATACTTTATTAGCGGTCTTTCTTTCTTTCATTTTCAAAAAGTGATCAGTGCTTTTTTTCCACATCACTAACATTACCATTTATACATAGTTATTATGTTTTATACAATATGGCTCATTATGATTAGCTATACATTATTTATTGATAAATATATTGCTATTAAAAATATAACATTATACTAAATGAATTTAATATAAAACGAGTTGTCATTGAAAGAATTTGTAATGTTAAAGTTGACTTATTAATTGTTTATAATATTAAATTGACAAATTATAATTGTCATTGTTTTGCATGCTATAATTTATTATATATTTAAAATTTCTTCTTGTCATTAATTCTTAATAATTTTTGTGTAAGAAAGACAGCCTGTATATTTGCATAATTAACTCATTAAATATCCTGCATTAAGTATTTCATAATAGAATACAGTCAGCCCTAGATAACCGGTATATTAAATGAATGACTGTGCTCACATCAGACAGTTAAAGATGCCCATTGTGTCCAGATAGTATTGAGGGAGCTGTATTCTTTAGCTAGCGCCATATCAGCAATACATGAGCACTTTGATGAACTATTGTTTAAGATGATAAAAATAAAATGCAGCATTTTTACCTCCGTTTGTTGATACGAATAATAATCATTTTTAAAGGAAAAACACTTTTAGAAGTATGTTTGTTTTATTGTCTCCTTTGTTCAAGGTAAATAACTGCATCGCAGTAGACTTACTACTGTGCTATTATATCATAAATAGATATGAACTATATCATTGGGAATCAGTATACTGGTACACGAAATGGTTGGTTTCAGCAATGTGGGAGCCATGCGGACTACAAAAAAGACATTACAATACATATAAGTGAAAGATTTTGTTGTTATAATGCACTAATTTTTAAATGAGAATGCCATTAACATTGTTACCTGACAATTTTACTTGATTAAATTAAGTGAAATACGCAAGACAAATAAATCGTGTGTTTCTTATGACTGTTCAAATAGACAACATGTTGCTAGGGTTATGTAGGAAGTAAAGAAGAGAGATTGGGGCATTAATTCTTCTTAAGTTAACTGTCTTTGCTTGTATTCAAAGCCATGTATCATGTGGCTCCTTATTAATATTAGATTGATAATATGATACTAATAGGTATAAGGTACTAATGGAAATGTCTCGAAAAATAATTATAATTTTTATTTATTTATACATTTTTGGTTTTTGGTTTTTACGTCTTTTTTGTAATAGTAGTGCTTTTATTCATTGCAACTTGCAGGCCCAGCTGGCCAGATCCAAACCTCACTGTTTTAACCTTCCAAACTCATCTTTCACATATGGTGTCCGGACTGAGAAACAGGGTGGTGTTCAGGATGGTGAGTCAAGAAATACTTCATTTCTGCCTTAAACCACTCATTTCTTCTGTTGTTTTTTTATTCGGGGATTTTTAACCTTAAATCAGTGATTTTGAGAGCGGGTCTCCACTCCACTCCTTTCCTCTCCTCCTCTCCTCTCCTCTCCTCTCCTCTCCTCTCCTCTC
>JAYRBW010040349.1:0-11701 GCA_036023295.1 Invenusta paracnida
ATTTTCTGCAGAGAGTGTATCGATTTTTGCTGCACTGTGACGCGTTCGGTGTAGATTGCATTTTTGACGCGCCGCGCCGCGCGCAGTGTGCATAGGCCTTAAGTCGGAACTTTTTGAGCACTTAATCAATTTATTATTATGTTCATTTGGGTTTATAATATTTTTAATAGCAATAATATTTATAAAAAGTATTGCTTCTTTGTCAAGAAAGAGATTGTAAATATGACAATTTATTGTCAAGTAAATATGTTAACAATGAACGTAATGCAACTTAGATTGTAACAAAACAGTGCTCTTTTACAATTTATATATACTTACTAGAAATATTCACTCAACATTATAGAGGTGAATAAGGCCAGTTTTCTCCTTTAAGAGTTATCTTTTGGTGTTATCTTTTTTTCCTTTAACTATTGAATATAATATTTTAAAACTATTTTAGAAACCAACCAAAAAGATAATTATTTAAATGAATCAGAAATGAACAATTCAACGACTGGTGTTATTCCAGCTGTAGTTGCAATTATTATTAAAATCCAAACTATTTAGTTTAAATCGGACAAATAGTATACCTAAGCTTAAACATGAATTGATATACATATTTACATATTTATAAATTATACTGTTTATAATATAATTGTTTTCATTTACAACAACATTGTACATAAAAATAATAATGTGGGCCCTTGTATTAAAAAAATCTTGGAAATTCTGCTTTGTCATTTTTTTTGCCAAAAATATGGGAAAATAAAAAGTGCCCATAGATTTAGAATGCCAAAAAGAAATTTGATGCTAAATATTCCACCAACTTTAATATACTATAATTTTGTCACTTTCATACTTGGGACGAAAGCAATAGGAGTAAGAATAAGTTAAATTTGTCTGATTTCAGCAAACATATATTCATTGAAATATAAATGTCGTTTTTAGTAGTCATTTCCACAAGCTGTAATATCAATATAATATTTGGACAGCAATAAATATTATTAATTGTACAACGGGATAGGGTTATATATGATGTTACTAAACCGGACTAGGTATACTTAAAATGTATCATAGTATATTCATCAACTATATTACTATTCATAATATATATAAGGTCCTTGTTAATGTAATACAATATTATAGATACATGTATATATACACATAGCTAGCATATATTCTAAGCGTTTGATAGGAAACCTGGGTGATGATTTACAAAATTTATATTTCCTTATTATAGTCACTACACAGGCAAAATAGGTTGATCGCTATTACAGATGTGATTCAATTCGTGCCCCCCTAAGAAGAAGTCAACTTTAAATCATCGCTTTGGAGGGTGATTTTCATAAACACACAGCGTGTACAACTACTACATTATTTAGATAGGATCTATAAGTTATAAAGTACTTAGAGGCGTGTGACAGCCTCAAATGTTATTTTAATTAGTCCAACTATATTTAGGCAACGTATATTTGTATTCGTATGTGTGTATATATAATGTAAAGCTATGCATTTATGATAAATCATGGACACCTTAATAATAGTATCTATGTAATAGTAATGATACTATTATCAAGGTGTCCATGGATAAATCTAAAACAAGTGACGATGTTTTATTTATAAATAACTCGTTGGACTTTTCACGTCATCATCAACTTGATTTGTTTTCGGGAGATGCTCCTTCAGCTTTTCTAATTCCGTAGACAAATATTAATAGACCAACGTTTTGAACTGCACGATATTTGAATAATATTTTCATTTTTCTCTTTGGAGCTAGCAATTTTTTGCCTGCATTTAATGCATATTTTTGTATCTAAAAATATTAAAACTATTTATAATCATAAAAAACACTAAGTAAATGACTTAGACATTACTTTATGTTTTACATAAAAATGCAATTTATCCTAGTTAGTTAAATTTATTTTTTCATTGATGGGGGCAAATTTTGATTATGGTTACTTTTTTATTGAGTACTACCTATTTGAAATATAAATGGAGATTATTTAAGAATATAAATAATTTATTATTATTATTAAACAGCAAGAATACTTTGAAGCAAGCTGATATGTAAATATACTCAAACACGCCTGATCGTATTCCTAAAGTCGGTAGCTGTACAATTATATTTCCTGGACAATAGTTTTTTGTCTTCCTATAAAGCTTGTTTTAATCATCAACTATCCATCAGCAATCTATATTGAAAGGTAAAGATAACTTAGTGGTTTATTCAATACGAGTACAAAGCCCTATAGAGGGCTCTTATCTCAAAAGACAACAATATACATAGATTGAGGAAGCTAAATAGAGATGAAAGATTCAACAGTTGAGGATTTATTCTGAATACCACAAGTCTATTGAAGAGATTGTGCTAATTGTATTACACTTAATTAGGTTTTCGGTCAGCTCAAGGCTATAACGCGCCATATAACTATAAATAAACAGAACTCATTTTAGCTGAAGATAGAAGATGTGACTTGTAAATCTCCCACTTTGCTTTTCAATGGCTTGTTCTTATCCCCGTAAGCGAAAGCTAATTCTTACTACCAAAACACTCGAACAATATATATACATAGCATCTTTGAAAATGTAAAGGATGCGTCCTTCATTGAGCTTTGTTAATCAATTCAGGCAGTTTCCATTAGAAATACTGACCTGAAATAATAATAATCTACTTTCTGGACACAACAATTTATATTAGTTTGCATTGGCAAAGTAATTTTATTGACTTATAGAAAAATTGGAAATGTAGTAAAAGTTTGTGCAAATTATAAAACTACAAGCTGATATAGCTATTTTATTAAACATTATATGCAACTATAACCACTGTGAGAAAAACAGTAGCAATATTTAAGTGAATCCATTGATATTATAGGAAGGAATACAAAAACTATCTAATTGTCTATAAACTTAAAAGAAAAATTATACCTTATATGATTATATCAATAATTATAAGAATTCAAACAATACTTGCCATAATAATGAACATTATTACATATTTCTGAATTAAATCGCAACTATGTATATATTTTTAAGTTTTGGATAAATTGACAACGCATTTTGTACAAATTAGCTTGTTAAACCACTTTTGAAGATTCGTGAAAAGTACAGCTTATGAATTTGTTATATATTTTTTATAATCATTTAATGTCATGCGTCTACATCACAAAAATAAAAAAATTATATTTTAATGTTTCTTTTGCATGAAGTCAAAATATTAAGTTCAGTTCATCTGGCAATTTATGTTTTGAAAATTTGAAACATTAAAAAATCAATTTATTAAATAAAATATGGTAAACTCAAGTGCTATCGTGATGTTTTAAGTATTAATAAATAGAAAATAAAAGTATTTTTATATTTGTGTAACTAATAACTATATTAAATCAAATTAGTTATAAATCAAACTCATTGTAGTTAAATCGTATACAAAGACAACGATTATTCTTTATACAAATATGAATTTAAAAAATTATCAAGATAAAATATGCACGACAAATGGTTTAACAATATATATATAATGTATATAACCTACAGTATAATGTTCAATAAAAAACATATGACTCAATAAAAATTTACAAAATATTTAAAAGAATAAGTATATATAAAAGTATATTATTTATATCATAATAAGTAGTCACTTATTTTACAATGTATTATTACAATAATATTATATTTATATATACAATATTTATACACAACTCGATTTAAGATAGATGAGAATCTCTAGAAGCTTGATTGGATAGTTCATCGTCAATTGTTATTGGTTCATTCGCTAAATTGGGGCCTTCTCGCTTTGCGCCTTTCTTGGTCCCTTTCATTTTCTTCGGCTTCTTCAGCTCTGAAGCGGCAATATTTTCTGACATCTCTGTCAAATGATGTAACTGAAATAATGAAAGTAGAAAAATACATCTGCAAAATTAAATAAACCTGATGTTTGTACGTTATCCGATATATTATAGAAAGTTCAGAAAAGATTTAACTTTATTTTATATTACTATTTAACAAAACAATAATTATCTGCTTCTTTAGAAAGGTACCTTTTTAAAGTCGATTTTTATATTTTAAAGGTTATATTATACATAAAAAATATCTAAAAAGTACGTATATGTACATATAGAGCTGCTATTTAAACCTTTTCATTTATCATAACAGATTTTATCATCAGAGAAAAGCATAACAAAATATTGATTAAATTTTTTTAAATGCATCAATTGCATAATAATCATATATTATTTGTAAATATGATCTTATTTAGTGATAAAACTATTAAATTCATGTTATTCATGTTGCATCAATTTTGTTGAAATATATTTTACCAGACAGGCATCTTAAATAATACATCTTTATTTAATGTAAGTAATTAAGGTCAGAATTTAAGAAAACATATAAATAAAATGCATCTGTAGTTATATTATCGGATATTAAATCTGAAGAACACTCGAACCAATTGGTCAATAGTGAATGGCATAATGCCAACCAGTGTGCCACAACACCAAAATCGATTGCTTTAAGTTCAAGTTATTGTTTTATTTGAAACCATCTATGAATGCACTTACAGGGCAACCCTATATCACAGTCCTGATAGAAAAGATATTACGTTAAGAATTGTAGCAAACTGGGAAAATAACAGATTAGTATTAATATATGTATAGTTGATTTGTAACTCAGTGGGCGATTGTCGGCTAGAAAATGAGTTTTTATTAAAAAGAGAGTCGTGTTCAGATATACATTTGGCACAAAAAAGAGCATATTATACAAACATCAAATCAAGAATATTAATTGTCAGGAATTTGGACAATGACGAGTCAGCAATGAATGAATAAAGCATAACATAAATTAGCATAATTCAAAAACGGAATTAAAAAAACTATTTTTAGCAATAAAATAAAAGTAGCCATATGTAATAATAATATCAGAAGATTGGTAAAAAAAGTGGAAGAAAATAGGATGTGCCCAATACTATTTAACTAAATATAAAAACTAGGCTTGAAATGTTTGGTGTGTATCGATTCTATTATAAACCGTTCAACATTATCTTTAGAATAATCTAGAAATTCGAAATTGACAGATTTTTAAAGAAGTTACAAAAGGAGCAACTTTGGTCTTTTTAGTGTTCAGTTTTTTTCTCAAGCCAAAGTTTAGCTTGCGGTATATAAGCCACTTGCTGTTAGAATGTACACTATACAATAGAATTTATAGATTAATTTGTATCTAGTGCATTATCTGTGAATAGAAAATATTGACCTACTTTGTCAGTTATAAAAAGTATATCGCTGAGAAAATATTAGAAAGGGGTCTTTCAGATATTTTATTTCTAAATTATCAGAACTCTATAGTATGTTCCAATAAGTCCCTCCTCATTTAACTTAAAATATTATTCAGAACTATTTATTGCGCCAGAATACGTTTTGAGAAGAGACAACTTACGAGTGAGGGATTTCGTCGTACCACAAGTTTCACATCATCTCCTGAGATCACAGTACGTCGAGCATGGCGACAGAAAGCCTCGAGGTCGACTGCCAGAGTTTGGGTGAACCGAAAGGCTGCCTCCGTCACCGCGGCAACCACTTCCTTAGAGACCTCGGGTTGGGGTGGGGGTGAGTTCTCATCACCGGCCAGAAGAAGAGGGGAGATGGGTGGTTGTTCGGCGGAGAGTTTACTGGCCAGTTTCGAGATGTGGAAGTGGAGCGCGACTTTAGAATTCTGAGTGTGATTAAATTTATTATTAAAGATAAGAAATACAGAATTTTGTAACATTGGTTCGACCCAATATGTAGTTTAACCTATTTTTCAAACAATAATAAAAACAGATGGAAGTATTACAATGGATTAAAATGAGATGGATGATATGTTGATTGATTGCTAACTATCGTTTATATATAATCTAGCTAAATTTAAAAATGATATTACTCTGATATTAAAATTTTTTAGCCAGTCAATTTCATGAAAATAATAAATTTTATGTCCCCTTCTGAGGGTTAAAATTCATTTCTATGATACTTAAACTTATTTTCTTTGTTCTAATCATGACAGAAGACTACATGAAAAATTAGCACAATATTACAAATGCACATTTTGAAATATAAGTATAAAAAATCATTTTTGTATCAACTTGTTACTTATTTTCGAGATGTAGGAAAAAAAATGTTTCACAGAAAACACCATCTAAATAAAAAAACATTCTATATACCATTGCGGTGATAGATAAGATAAAAATACCAATACAGAAAAATAGATTGTACATGTGAAAAGAAAAGTCAAATTTTCAAAAAACTATCTACTGAATTCAAAGTGGAATTTTATGTTAATTACAATTATAATAATTTATTAGCCATACATTGAAGGAAAATGACAGGCTTTAATAATACTCTAAACAAACTTAATTGTTTTATCAAATTCAAATTTTTACAATGTTGTGTACCTTGGCATCACTGTTCGCAGTATCTTCCATTTTCAAAGAATAAATCCTGAAAAGTGAAGAATGTCAAAATATAAAATAATTATCTCAGCTAAAACAACACTAAAATAATACTTTTCATAAAATAAAAATGTGATTAAATATTTTTTCAACTAATAAGATTCAAAACACTCATTATTTTATTGTAAAAAATAGTATATGTAATTTAAAAATCTCAATTAAATGACAATAACATCTCCAAAATGTCAATATTTATAAGTTTTGAGTACTACATACAATAAACATGCATGTTATTAATTTACTTGTAGGCTTAAGTGGAAAAATATTTCATTGATTAAATACTTGCATTGCTGTGCTACTTTCGTTTATACTAATTAGTTGAAAAGAGATTGTACTGCACATTCCATTTAAAAAATAAAGAATCAGAGTATATTTCATATTGCACTAAATACAAAATAACAGATATAGTGTCTAAATGGGTGTTCTATAAGAAACTGTCAAATGTAAACATGACATTAAAAATAAATAAATGTATTTATTAGTGTATTTATAACAATACAAAATAGTTATTCAATAATAATGCAAGCAACAAAAACGATCCACTTAAATATATTGTCCCATGTTATTCATCTTATTAACTCAGCACATTTAATTTTTTGTCAAAATAAAATAAATCCGCAGTTTAACAGATAAACATTGCTGTTGTACTTTAAAACTTTGAAATCTAGTTTAAAGTGGAAATCTCAGTATAGGTAAAGGAATTTGCAGACCATTTTTATAAACTATTCCAAAATGCATGTCAGAAATCAGTGTAATTTATTAGTTATTTGAACGGTAAATATTTGAAAATTATGTGTTCCAATTTCATTTGGACAAAATTTACTGAATGAAAACAAATATTCAGCTGAAATGATAACTCAGTTGTATAATATAATTACTATATTTTACACCAGCATAAATTTATAAGTTTGCAATATTTCTAGCTTACACTAAAAACTATTTATAATATTTTGGACTGTTTAAACATATGTGGATATAGGATACTATATATTGGTTATCCTAAATAAGTAAGAAACTGATGTTAATGGAGTATACAAATATTGTTAAATACTAATTATAATAGCTGACGGTTATCTTTAGAACTATACAAGATTTAACAATCTATGGAATGCAACTGATGGTTGTACAATTTGCATTAAGGCAATATCATACAATTTATTTACAGAGCTTTTTCAATATGTGTATATAATGAAATATACAAGAAAAATGCTTAATTTATTTACCATTAGCATTGAATTAATTATTGATTATAAGTTATTGACATTCCAAGGAAAGTCTTTTAGAATTTACATTCGATCTAGTTTGGAAAATATAGGATAAAATCTGGAAATTCTGTGACATATTTTGCTAAAAAATCAACAAATTTCTCATAGATATCCTCTAAGATAGTGAGGACAGTGTCATATTACAATTGACTGATATGTCCACAGGACCAAGACATAAATACACTATGTGCAAAATCAATAAGAAAATGTGTATCTTAGACATATAGATTAGTAAACTCAAATTAGATTCAAATAACCATCACAGAAGTAAGTTTTGCTCATAAATAATGAAAAATTAAAAAAAGTAACAAATAAAATAACTTACGAATCATATATAAAGTAAAATTAAAACATTTCAAACAATTAGTACCATTGTATATAACTTCAAAATGAAATTAAAAAACAGGCTTCATTAATTCGAAAATGTTAATGATAAATAAAGGAGTATTAAAAATAACTCGAAATCAATACCATCTATATAATGCTTTGATTAGCTGCTTATTGATATTGTCAGCTTTTTGCTGATTACAATATTTCCCATATATGTTTATACTGTGCCACTGTTCATGAGTGCTCTATCTAGCTAAGTAATATAAGTATGTTGTACAAACACACTAAGTAAATTAATACAATTAAAAATACACATCTAAATAGGATAGAAAAAACAAATACACTAAAGTTTAATAAGTGAATTATATAAACATGGGGGCAAAATCCACTTGCCCACTCGACCATGGAAAGTGGGCGAGTATTCAGGGCAAGTGATTTTTGAAAAGCACTCGACCTGATGGCATGTCGTTTTTGTTAAACTAAGGTATAGGAAAAATAATATATCAGAAAGTAAAATTAGTTAACTTTATCACATAACTATAAACTATGGGTGGTATGCACCAACAAATTCCAGCCTGGAAATTAGCAGATTTCCTGGTAATTACTAGACTTTACTATGTACCAACATTTTCTATGTCTAGGCTGCTTTAGTTTGCATAGCTAAAAAGGCTGAATTTATGCGTTGTAATTAGAACAAAACATTGACCAATTAGAATGAAGGGAAATCCAAAAAAATCTGGTGTAAGTTCCATATGCACCAACATTTTCTAGGTCTAGAATTCCTTTGGTAATTGGTCATACTGCCCTAGTAACGAACTGTTCATTCTAGGGTATTTTATAAAAATGATTTTTTTCTTCATTTATCAACAACGAATGCTAAGACGTGAGCGATTAATTAGGGATAGATTAAATCCACTAGAGTTCTATGATGAGTATGAAATTAAAAGACTTTTCAGACTTGAGAGAAACTCTATTGTCAACTTAATTGGACAACTTAATCCTCGTCTGCAGTATAACTCATCAAGAAATTCTGGTCTGACGACTATTCAGCAGGTGTGCTTAACTCTTCGCTTTTATGGAACGGGATGCCATCAACTATCACTTGGAACACTAATCCACATTGATCAAGCAACTGCGTCGAGAACGTGTTGGAGAGTTACTCAGGCAATTTGCACTACATTCAGAGGTGTTATATCTATTCCTGATCTGAACTCTTTAAAAGACAATTTTTCAAATAAATCTGGTTTTATTAACACTATCGGATGTATTGATTGCACGCACATAGAGATAAAAGCACCTTCACAGCGTTACTTCCCTGATGAATACATCAACCGAAAAGGTTGGCATTCGATCAATGTGCAGGCAGTTTGTGACGTTAATTGCGTCTTCATCGACGTGGAAGCCAAGTGGCCTGGGAGTGTCCATGATTCAAGGATTTTCGCTAATTCTGATATTGGACAACGTTTGATGCGACGAGATTTAACAGGGATTTTGCTCGGTGACAGTGGTTATGGTTTGACTCCTTACATGTTGGTACCTTATGAGAATCCCATAACGAACGTACAAAACAATTTTAATCATCGTTATCGACGCACTCGTGTTACTATCGAACGCTCATTTGGACAACTTAAGCAAAGATTTGCTTGTTTACAAATACCTCTGAAAATTCAGCTTAGACGAGTACCTAGAACAATCTTGGCATGTTTTATTTTGCACAATATCTGCCAAGAAAGAAATGATCAAGTACCAGTTCCTCTCGAAAGGATTAACCCTCGTGATCAACCTGAAGCTGATGTTGACTTCGCTAATGTGGGTAATCAAGCGCTAAGAAGACTTGGTGAACAAAAGCGGAACGAAATTGCATTGCTGTTAAATTCCTGATTGTTATTCTATCAATGGATAAACTTATTTCTTGTACTATTTGCTAATTTTAGTTTTGTGAAATTCTGTAAAACACAATATTGTTTTCAATATTTCTTTAACTAAATCTTGCATTGCATTTAACTTATTTTTAATTTTCTTTTATGTTTTGCCATAATAAGTTTAGTGTATTTTAAATAAGTATATAATTGGATTTTATATTCTAACTAACTTAAATAACTTAATTTAAATAAATTAGAATTTTAGAGATAATTTAAACAAACTATTATCAATTTAAAAAATATATAGTTATAGTATATAAAATAACAAATATTTAAAATTGAATATTTAAACTAATAATCCACATCAAAAAAATTATTGCATAATATATTTGAAAAATTATAAACTCATAGTTGTTACTTTAAATCATACATAAAAAAAGGATATCCGTATAAATCTTGATATAAATAATAATCTCTTTATTCTGAAAACATTACAAAGTTCAACTGCCGGAGCAGGCCAAAAATATTGGTATATACAGTAATAAAAGGCGGAAGTGAAACTAGGTACATTCAAATTTTGGTACACAGTTTGGCACATATCGAACTAAAAAAATTACAATTGCGTGTACATCGGTTGTAACTGACTCAGCTCTATAGTTAGCTTTTTGATTTCTAAATCTAGTTTTTTCTGCTGTAAGAGCAAAGTATCTTTTTCTACAGAAAGTTTCTCTTTTTCAAGAATTAATTTGCTTTTCTCTAACTCAAAGAGTTCATAAAACTGAGGCGCAGGAAGACGATGATTGTACTGTCGTTGCGAAGTAGTATGAGTTTTCGGCGTAGTGAAGGCACTTGTGGCGTTTAAATTAGAGGTGGTCCCGAGATCCACATGGTCCTCGTCCGTCTCGTCCGAGTCCTGACCCGCTGTCGCTGCTTGAGTAGAGGAAGCTGCTACTGGCACCTCGTAGAACTTCGGATTACCTTCTCCGAATAAGTCCAGAAGGGCATTTTCATTTGCAGATAGCAGAACAGCTGCCAGTTGAGGACCTTCACTTCAGCTTGCTTTTTATACGTTCTTGGATGTAGTAAAACCTCTTGTAATTGCTTTATTTTGAGAGATTTCCCAGTTCTAGTGGAGTATGTCTCTCAGATTGCTTCCCACATATCTGCCTTTTTCTGATTTATGCATTTTGACTTTTGTTTTGTTGTTAATAACCCTGAATAAATCATGAAGGATATCCAAAAAAATTGCTTCATCTTGAGATTCCATACTTTATTTGAAGTAAAATAAATATTTAAAAAAAAATACACAATAATAAATAAACGTAAGAGTCAATATTCACGTTTAACTATAAACAGGCCATACTGAAGATTGGTTTTGGATGAAAAAATGTGGATTCGAAACTGACAAGAATTTTTTTTATATTTAAAATAATAATTTATTTTCACAAAACCAAATTATGAGCTGTAAACTGAAGTCAAAACGTGCACATGAGTTTCTTATATTAAAAGCTATTTATAACACTCACGTTAGTAATTTCGTTTCGTTGGTTCCTTTGTGTGAAATTTTTGTTTAGAATTAAGGTCATCTGTCATTTCCTAAACCTGGAATTTGTTGGTGCATAACGATTTCTGCTGACTCCAAGCCTGGTAATTACCTGGCTAGTAATTTCCAGGCTGGTAATTACCAGTTTGGTGCATACCACTCCATATATTATTAGCATGTTTACAGTTGTAACTAAATAAATACAATTCAATTAGTTTTATTAATGTAAATATTTTTATCTACCATA
>JAYRBW010040360.1:0-11701 GCA_036023295.1 Invenusta paracnida
ACCTTTAGTCAGGTTTTCTGCGACCAAGGTAAAAACCAGACTCTTAGTCGGAGTCATTTCGACTAAGGTTTTAAACCAGAGTTGTAGTAAAAAAACTGGACTATTGTTTATTTATAACCTCACCCTCAGACTGCCAATAACATTTTGAATACATTTTCAACAAATAAATAAAGAAAGTATTAAATTCTCAAGTTTTGTGAAATACATTTGCTTTTCAATAATTTTTTACTGCTTAAAGTATTTATGTGAAAAATCAGTCCCAAAAAAATTTATTTAAAATATTTACAAACTGCTTCAAAATAACATGTCAAATTATATTTACTTTAAAATTAGATTATTTAACAACTTTTGAAGTTGGAGGAATCCTTTATAAAAAATTACGTTTAATCAGATCAACAAACTTGAAAAGGACGCAACGGTATAATTATAATTTAACGCAACGCATATATATAGTATTTTCACTGAAAAAGTTCTAACCGCAGTGTAGCATGTTTCTAGAACTACATGATTTATTCTGAAATGTTGAAGAAATGAACCACTGCAAGAGCTTAACAAGTTTTTAGGATTACGCGAAAAATAGTATTTTTAATAAAATCTATAAAAACCCTTTTCAATTCTCTTACAATGGAGCAGTTATTCATTTCTTCCGGTATAAAATGGATTACCGACTTATAAATTTCGTATACTTCAAAAGAGGTAGAGCCTATATCTAAACAAATATAGTTAAATTTACCTTTTTGTTGTGTCTACAAATTTTTAAAAGATAAATTTGACGTTTTTTGCATAAATATTCTTAAAAAAAGAGTAAAATTCTGGTTAAATTAAGGATTATAAATATTAATATTAATAGCACAAATGAATTGTTATTAGCACAGCAGTAGATATAGGAACAAACCTCTCAAATAAGTCTATACAGTTATATACACAAAAAAATCGTGATATCTGACAACGTTCCGTAATGACCAGTACATCCTATCCCTAAGTACATACATAAACAGTACACTTAGTAAGTACATAATACATTAGGTACTAATCTCACATAATAATTGCCTACTTCATGTTAGCATGACGTTCTTGTATGAGGACTTCCCCCTTCTTCCTCTCTCTCACGTGGTATTATATTCATTCAAGGATTGGAATAGAAACTTATATTTAACCACAGTGCCTATATAATAATATTCATACATATTATAGTATATATTCGACAGGCACATAGTCACGGGAAGATCAATCAATGAGTTTCAGTATCTACATGTTGTCTGTAAGTATATATATGTATACACGCCCGTTCCTAATATAGAGTAGTATAACCACCAGGCAAGAAATCGTCAAAAGACTGAAAAATGTCTATGAATGTACTTCAAAATAAACCACAAGAGGCACATATTTGTTTACAAACTACATTGTGTAATAAAATAAATAATTATCAGGCGTTCCAAAAGTTTAGAAATTTTAGCTAACCTACTTTTCTACTTTAATATAACCCCTCTATTACTACGTCTAACTGTAGAAAACCAAAGTTAAAAAATACATGTGACTTTAGTATATACGAGTATACACATAATTTTTAGAAAATCTAACAATAATTATAACAAATTTCTTCTATTACAATAATGAATATACCTTTCACTATTTAATATATAAAACAGACAAATGTTTCCAATAATACAAAGTTGATACAGAGAAAATGATAAAAAAAGTGTTAAATGAATAAAAATACTTCTCCTGTTTAAATACAAAACATAAAATAAGTTAAATTACAATATAATATGTACATATGTATTATACATATATATATACTTGTATACCTATCTATACACATGTATATATATAGATTGTTTGTGAATACAAATTATAGCTACATAATTAAAATACTGAACTAAAAAGTTATATTAGATTTTTTGTACATGTGTATGTATAAATAGTTACACTATCCTATTATGTAGTAATATTGTACAAATTAAAATCAAATAATATTAAAGGTCCCCAAATATGTACTCTAATAATTACCATAAACCACATAAAAAATCATAAAGTAATACGCTCATAATTTACAACTATCTATATTTATTCGTTTATATTCTTATTATAGAGTTCATTACAAACCATTAATATATATATGAGACGCATTTTGCTGAAATAAAAATTTACCCTTAATAGTATAGTTGCCAAGAAAACTATTCACATATTGCTAAAAAATTGCAGAGGCATAGAATACAGGTATATATAGAATATACAGAATATACTCGTAAGATATCCTGTACGCGTAGAGAATATTATTCGAAATGAAAATAGACGAACAAAATGTGGATAATAATTTTGACATAGATTTATATATTTCGAATGTAATACACGTATATTGTTGTGAGTACTCTTATTAAGTCAATATTCCTATACGAATGACAACATGGTTCAATAAAAGCAAACAAAACTTCTCTACATAAATGAATATTACACAAAATAACACACAATTCAGTTGTTTTGCAAACCTCAGACAACTATATATTACTTATACGCTTAGACGATATTGAAAATTCGACAGAAAGCTAATACCGCATGAAAAGTGTTAATATTTATCCAAAAATCAGACTTTTAGCAACTACATACATATATATATAATACCGATACACACTTAGAAGAGAAAATGACCAAGCCTGACACTGATATCTGATTTTGACTATTTTCAGCGTACGTAGGTAGATTATATATAGTAACGGGTTGTTTAACAGAGTATGTAAAAAACGTCGGATTCACTATATTAGAGACATTGACATTCCCTTCGAAAATGACTGCCGTGCCTTGACGATATAATACCTAATATGCAGGACATGTCTATATAATACATTATGTAGATGCTATATGTAAACAGACACAATTTGCAACAAACGATGATTTTACCACTTACCATAGTAAAAGTCTTCAATAAAGCTAGCTCATGTAGCTTTCTAAGAACCGTAAACCAAAACTAGTACAAATAACATAATCAAAAAGTTAAGTTTCCTAGTTGTGTATATATAATCATTATTGTACCGTGCCTTTAGATGTATGCACCTGATACCAATAGTCCGACTTTTTGGTTCTGTATTTCGGGCTAATGTAACACAGATTTTAAGGGCGGGGTTATATAGGTGTTGCATACATGCGTGATATACATATCATAGATAGCAGATACTTAAAAATAATCGGTAAGTTACATAGCATTTATATTCACGAAAAAAGGTAACTGATTAACAAGTGTTTTTGAAACATTTTTTCCTTCATAATTATAGTTAATCAAATTATACATATAATATTTAATTGTGACACTAAATAATATTACTAAACTAAAAAATGTATTAAATATATTCACAACGAAATAGTTGTTCTAATTCATTCAAAATAAAAAATAAAGATATTAAATAAGTGTACATGAATTCCCAAAATATATACAATAAAAATGTACCATTCATTTCAAACTATATTATAGAAAATGTTAAGTAGTTTAATCCAAATATCTAAAAAACAAGCACATATATATATGCATCAATGACTCAGATAGTCGGTGGACACAACTGTACATAGTACATGATTTATTAAAAGCGCAGAGAAATGCTTCCTATAAAAGATTTAGTATCAGTGACGAAAGACCTATTGATCAGATTAGAGTCAGTAAATGCATACACTTTAACACCGAGGATGGGTACCTAAATGAATCGAGGGGCCTCTCCACAAAAGATAATGCATTGCCTTCCCAGGGAGTTCAGGCTAACATAGATATCCGAGCTATTTATCTAGGGTCACGATTCAACACTTCACATTTGCTATGCTTTTAAAATCAGAAGAAGTCAGGTACCATTACATTATCTAACCGGAATGACTGGCATATAAGGTAGTGTCCTGCACAGTGTGTGTCTTTTCTAGGCGCATAAGAAGAAGACTTGCGTTGATCAGTTAGATTCATATACGATAGTCAAGACAACAGTAATAATACAGAAAGAGTTAAAATAGTTATAATTAGTTAAAGAAATAACGGAGCTATGGTTTAGCTTTAATAGAGTTGGAAAAAATAAATCTTTTCATCTATAAGAAGATTGGGATATCCCTTTAAAGGGGTTTTATATGTAGATGCATTATTAGGGGGTATAGATCAATTTACTGGCGACAACACTTATAAACCGGCTCATCGGTGGCAAGTAGATTATCATATTTTGTTTGCAAAAGGTCTCCCATTACAGGCAATATAGAAGGCAAGTACTTGGAAATAAAAAAATTCAAGAAAGAAAACCTCAAAGCATTTATAAATTGAGACCAAAAATTTTCAAATTGTAAAATTATTACAATAACCTGAGTAAATGAGTTCTTTCAATTAACCAGCTGTTTAAACTATATCAGGTATTCTTTTAAGAGACATTTGGGAGACACGTTTGGGAGACATTAACAACCTAATGCATGATAGAAACAGATGAGAATTATAACCCTTCACTCAGTAGGCGCGAATGTGTCAGCATTGGTTTACGTTCTGTGTGGTGAGTGGCGTATAGTTTTTATTCCACTGAATAGGTCTAGTTGTGCGCAATCAATTATGTTGCAGTTGACATAAATGTGAACATCAAGTGATGGTCATGTGCAAGGAAGAAGAGGTATATCTTAACTCTTACTTATAATATAGCATTTTTTATTAAGCTAAAAAATTATAGAAACCATCAGCATTTATTGCACATCGATACACGAAAATGTAAAATTGCTGTAAATGGCATTTTATATAATAAAACAGATAATTAGACAAGTCGAAAAATTTCGTAGATATTATGGACCCTAAGAATTATATTTTATTATTTTATAAGATCTTTAGTCCTTTTTCATGATCTATACTGATAACTGTATAATTTCAAAAAATATGTATAATAATTTATTTTTCTGAAAGTAACGACATCAATATATTGAATGTACTGTTTTATAAATAAATTATGCATCAATACATATTTTGAATAAAGATTTTTCCATTTTTGATAATCCAAAACATTTTCGGGAGTGACAAAATGCTTAAAAGTATCATTCTAATAAGTAGTATATTATATATATAATTAATTATTTAATCTGTATAATTTATTTGAACATGTATAGAATGTAATTTAAAAAATAAAGTAAAGTGAATATTTACAATTTATTAGTGTAGTTTTAATATAAAGAGTATTTGGTGCAAATAAATTCCAAATTAAAACTGAATTCAGTATCTAAACAACTTTTTGGAGAAGCATCCAAACAGATAGGTAAGTAGCAGCAGTTTGTTTAAGAAAATTTCCTAAAATGTTCAAATTGTTTTACCATTGTTGCTTTCACCATTTTAAATTTGGAAATCCGCTGTTGTTATTAATTTTATAGATCACACAGGAGTTGTGTAACCTCTCTATTTTTTGCAAATTCATATTTTATGGGAGAATATGTTTTCTGCGTTTTGTTACTGATTAATTGCAAAGTACCGTTTTGTTACTTCTCATCAAACCATGCATGCAAAATGTGTTTTTCATTTTTTCACTTGTATCATCTTTCAACAATCACCTTTCTACCAATTCTTATTTTTAATTTCAAGAGATTTAGTAACAAATTTTAATACTTAAAATAAGACAAAATTAGTGACACGGATATTGAACAATGTCTGTACGTTTCTTGGTTATGACGTCACATACTTATTTACTTAGTCGGGCAGTGTCGACACTTGGGTACACCGAACGGAATGTATGTCTTGGCCGGTCTTCCTCTACTCCTTCTTCCTATTTCAGGTTCATAGAAAAGTAAATCGTGAACCAGCTCATTACTTCTCTAGCTGTGTCCAGCAAAAGACAATCTACGTTATTTGATGGTCTCAGACTGTTTTGGTACATTACCATATAGATCTTGGTTGGTATAATGTTCTTGCCAACTGACATTTAGCGTTGCTCTAAGGAATTATGTATAGGTACCATCCAACTTTCTCTTTAACTCTGCTCCATATAGAAGTATACTTTCCACCGTTGCTCTAAAAAATTGAAACTTTGTGCTCTGACTCAGGCTCTATTTCCATATATAATACTAATTTTGTTATGTGCTGACCAGGCTTTAGCTATGTGGATTTCTACGTGGCGCTTGGTTGTATTTAGCAATGATCCTAGGTAATGGAAGTCTTCTACTTGTTTGGAAGGGTTGCTATTTCGTGACGTAACTTGACTTAAATCTCCGATGCTGATGTACTCCGTCTTAGCTTCATTTATGTGTAAACCAATTTGCATAGCTGCTTGTTTTACTTTGTGTAATTGCATTGTTGCATCTTTGATTATGTTTGAGATCAATGCAATGTCATCAGCAAAGTCGGTGTCACATATATAGTAATTTTGGCTTGCCGACTATTTCGTCTTTCTTTCAATGTAAAACCAAGATGGTTGTGTTTGTTATTGTCTAAGGTTGTTCTCGTGGGGTAGCCAAGCATTATGATGAAGAGAAATGCTGCTAGTGTGTCCTCTTGTAACACTCCTGCAAGTATTTCAAAGAATTCGATGTCTCAGAATGACGTCACATACGTAACTAGAAACACTATTCCGTTCTGAGTTTTCAGGAGCTAAAAAATTGGACTTGCAACATTAATTTCAATTTTAGACTGATCCTTTTCTGTTACTTTGGTCTAGCGTGTGTCAATATTAGTTGATTGCAGATGTTATATATATGTTATTTTAGATCATTATAAGGCCAGTGTTACTTCATGTGTCTTGTGTTTTTGTCAGAAAAAAGCAAACACAACAACAATCAAGCGAGAAGTAAATAGTGTTTTCCTATTGATAATTGTTCTATATAGCCATATTTTTGGGGTATAAATGTATACTGCTCTATTATTTATAAATGTTTTGAAAATTTTAAATTTATGGACTATTTGAAATAAAAATGTAAGCAAAATAAATACTCTATTAAAACATTTTCAAAATTATTAAGTCAGTGGGAATTCAGATATTATTATTTGTGATTTAGAGAATCATCTTTATTTTTAGTGATACATTTTAATAAAATGTAATGCGTGATGTGCGGCTTACCCAGAATATGAAGTTCGAGAAGAAAAGTGTGTACTTGATGAAAGGGTTAACAAAGGACCGGGGAAGAATTTGACGCCTAAGGGTCGAATTTTTGTCACCATCACTTAATCTCTGTGAGACGCGTCTTTCATCAACTGGCATGTCAGCTTACACCGACCGTTACTGAGACTAGAATCCAAAAAAAAAGAAATTAAAATAAGAAAGTATAAATAATACTATATAATATATAAACAAGGTGAAATTATTCATATACAATGTTTTGAGGCTTATATTGATAATTGAATTGTGATTCTAAAATAGATTGGTACAATATAAAATAGGTGATATGTACGATAGCAAAATTGTATAGAATTAACAAAAATATTCCATTTGTGAGTATTAAGGTGTATAGCAATCGAAGGAAGATCAACTTAATTTCTCATATAACCTTTTCACAAAAATATAGTAATTAAAATTATTCAACTTGCTTCATATACTAGTAAATTTTACTGACATTATTATATTTCACATTAACAGATATAAATAATTTACACTTAAATGAGCTGAGTGAATAATGTCCATGATTCATATAAATAGTTAGTGTACACGTATGTAGGAATTTGAAATATATGTAGAAATTGTCACAAATAAGCATATAGGGAAAATAAAACTGATAAACATAACACAAATAGTTAAATTGTGTCAATTTAGTGTAAATTAAAATTATGGGATACCCATTTCAAATAAATCAGATTTTTCTTTCAATAAAATACATAACTTAAATATAATGCATTTTACCATACATAATCCAATTATTTCTGAAATATTTATAAAATTATAAAACATACAATATATATAACAAATAATAGGGCATACAGGAAAATGTCATTTTTTAAATAGTTTATTGTAACAGTAAACACAATTAAATGTACAAAACAGAAAATGTATACTCGAAGTAATTTTTAAAAGTTTCAATAAAGTTTGGGATCTAATTGAGGAGAATATTATTTATTAAAATTGAAAGCTGTGAAGGATCCAAAGAAATTGTTAATAAATGTGTACAATCCTCAATGTACCTCGATAATAATTATAGTGTGAGAACCAGTGACTTAGTGAAAATTAGTTTGAGGATGAAATCAATACTATTAATAGGCATAAGCCTAATATTTCCTTAACTTAGTATCATATACCCTTTTAAGTATTATTACTAAATTTGAAGAAGAAGGAGGGTGAGTGCAGCTTCCACAACCACCCTTTGGTTAGATATCTGGTAAAAACCGTCAAAATGCACTTGTCAAATATTTTTTATTGTACTTGTCTTATCTGAGTTATCTCATATCATTAATATTACAACAAAAACAGATTTAAGCTTAATATGATTATTAATACATGCTTATAAATAATACATTTAAAACTATTATTTATGCAATTAATAAAACAGAATAATTTATACTTAAAATGTGTGTTAAATAGATAATAAAATAAGTCTTCCAACTAACTAGAATTCATATAAAAAGCTAAAACAAAAAAAGTTCAAGTATTATTTGTCAAAAGAGTTATTTTAGATACATTAGATACATTTTATTATTAATATTAGAAAATTACATTGCCTCTTAGAAAATTTGACATTTCTACAGAAGGAAATTTTGTCAAGTCAGATTGATGAACATTAGTTATTATTGGCAATATCCATATAATATCAAACTTTCCTAGTTTCTTCTCCCTGTGTTCAGTGTAGACAAAATGATTAATCTGCAGATTGATTAGTTTTTGTGTCTCTTATTGCATAGCCCCATTTATTGTGTAAACAGAATTGTGTATTCTCCATCATAAAAATATACAATATCTAGATGAATATACAATATAAGTAAACTTGTATATATTTTATAATTTTGCATTTATTAGTGTAATTAAGATTAAATAAAGTTATAATTATTCCATATCAGAGCAATTAGATATGCAATAAGAAAAATCTAAATTTTAAAGATAATTAGTAATCTAATAAAACAAAAGATGATATATATAGGTACATATAGAATTAGATACATAAAATTAGATTAATATAATATACAAACAATTGTTGTAATGCAGACTATTTTTTAAAGAAAGATTAAATCAGTTTTTTTCTCTTAGCTAAAAATGAGTCACATATTGAGTTTCAACTTTAAGCTGGGAAGATATATCGACAGGCTTGCTTAGCTGGAGCTACAGACAAGATGGTTTGTTTATCTTTGTTAGTCTACGAGGGAGTCAGAATAGATATACCTAATCTATTTTCATTATCTTATTAACATCACTCTGTAAACAGGGTGTCTACTCATATTCCAGTTTTAAATTCCAGGAGATTTCTAGGATATCAAGGAGAAATTAATAAAAAAGTCCAGGAGAAATATAATATATTTATATATTATTTTTATGGCCTCCAACCTACCCTCACAGCCATCCATCTCCACCTTTCTATTAAAATTTAATAACATACAAGCAAATGTACTATAATTACAGAGTAAAGGTACTATAATTACAGAATAAGGAAGAGTTAGTCATACAATCAGTATGTTAATCTCAGTCCTGGAGGTTACTGTCAGGTATTTAACAGTCTTTAGAGAGAAGATTTCAAATGTTTAATGACATCACTCCTCGACGTAAGATCAGCCTCTTTCTCTGCAAGTTGAGCCTTTTCATTCACTATCTTGGCTAGTTCTCTATCCAGTACAGCTTTTCCTTTCCATGTGGCTTCCAATTCAGATTGTTCCTCTTTTTGAATGGACAAGACCATGTAACGACGACGAGATGCAGAATGAACTGATTGGACCAACTGAGAGATATTGGAATTTTCAAAACACCTCTATAATAATGTATGGCACTGTACACGCCTTTCCCAAGGCCATAATGGTCTTGCTTAGTACCTACCTAATGACAGGTTAGCATGCCAGGGTCGTCTATCTCCCTGTGGCCATAATAGTCTTGCTTAGCACCTACCTAATGACAGCTCAGCATGCCAGGGTCGCCTATCTCCCTGTGGCCATAATGGTCTTGCTTATCACCTACCTAATGACAGCTCAGCATGCCAGGGTCACCTATCTCCCAGTGGCAATATTGGTCTTGCTTAGCAACTACCTAGCAATTATGTGAGTAACATATATAAATGCTGCATAGCAGCACAACTTTTGGGTTTTTGCTTTCAGAAACAACAAAAAACAAATTAAATATTTTTTAGCATTTTGCTATCTTCAAATTCCAGGAGATCCAGGAGTACCAGGAGCACATTTTAAATTCTAAGAGTTTTCTAGGACTTCCAGAAGCGGTAGACACCCTGGTAAAGGCATTTTATTGACTGGGGGAGTCAGAATAGACATACCTAAACTAATTTCATTCTCTAGACAATACTTTTATGAGGATTAGTATAATCAATATGAGTAGACTGTAATAGATAAACAGATAAACCTTTGATTGTACAAAAGTTACTATGTTCAATACAAAATAGATAAATAAATTATATGGTGGTACAGAAAAAAATATATTATATAGATGAATATACAATATATGCAAATATGATTTATATATAAAAGATAGGAATTTTGTCAGTGCATTAAAAAAATATGATATAGATAAATATATGATTTATGCACACACAATATAGATGAATTCTACTGTATTAATATATTTGGTATAGTGGGGTGTTAGGAGACCATTTGTTGGTGATGATGTTAGCTGTCATGGAGCATATTGCAAATATCCTCTGACCTCTGTGCATCCATGTGACAAAATAAAACAGTCACAAGACTGGGCTATGATATAGCTAAAATAAAAGTAAGTTTTGTTTATATTTTAAATGATTAAACTATTTTATGCTAATTATTATTCATTGAGAATCTTGAAGAATAAAAAAATTACTATTTGCTGAGAATGATTCTTGGTGAATAAAATAAATCACTATTTGACAAAAAATCACAAATAATAGTTACTTTATATGTTATATGTAATGTATTTATCAATTCATTCTAAATATTAACACTACAAAAAAATTGTTTAAAGTCAGATGAATTCGTCTAACAGTCAGACATAAAAACATAAAAGTGTCTAACAGTTAGATGCATCTGAATGTTTCAGATTATAAATCGTCTAACTGTCAGACAAAAGTAGTCTAATAGCTAGATGTGTCTAACAGTTAAACACATTTAATGTTAAGTCCCAAAAAATGTATTTAAATGTATTTATGGCAGTATAAAATGTTATAATAGGTAAAATATATGTAAATAAATATTTCAATCTGTGATGTTCTTGTGAAATTTGTAACAATCTTTGAGAATATACAAAAATGAAACAAATCAGTTTATTTATTTACTTAAACAAAATATAATAAACCATCAATATTTGTCATAAGAGACAACATATAGAATGTAAAATGCATACTTAGAATCTAATGCTATGTAAATACATACATATTATTCCTCAGTCGATTTAAAGTTGAGGAATTAAATATCGATTTAATCGATATTTAAAAATATGTTATATTGTATATTTATAATAATTCTATACTAACATGGTAATTGTAATGCAGCAAGTTGTGAATTAAAATAAACATGTATTTATTTAGTTTTTGAACTATACTATTATAGCCAGTAAATAGAGCTCAGAGATAGTTTCCTGAAATGAAAATATTATTGTTGAACCAATAACTAAGG
>JAYRBW010040371.1:0-11701 GCA_036023295.1 Invenusta paracnida
TCAAGAAGGACCCGCCTGTGTCAATAAGGACCCACCTATCTCAAGAAGGACCCGCCTGTGTCAATAAGGACCCACCTATCTCAAGAAGGACCCGCCTGTGTCAATAAGGACCCACCTGTCTCAAGAATACTCTCCAACCGAAGCCCATACAGGAATCGCGCTGTCCCCTCTCCAGAACAGCCTTCTGTGCCATCCAATCGTCTCTTCATCTGACCGAAGGTTATTGAAGCACCCCCGGTACGTCGTTGCTGAAACAGTTCGAATCCAGCTAGCAGTCGATTCTTCACGTGTCCCGAATTGGAGTCTCTAATTTGGGATTCTTGCCCAACTGTCGTCAGAGGCCATTCACAATATCCTTGCTCGGGCTCCCCTTCTTCATCTTCCAAATCATCGAGACAATCTCGAAACACTCGATCGGGATTGACAATAAAACTGACGTCCATTCTCTGGCCATTCGTTAACAACAACTGATTCGTACCTATTTAATCTTCCTCATCACTGCTGCTGCCTACATCTTGAAATACTATATATTTATCCGATCCTAGTAAATAACTCGGTATTCACTTCCCGGCAAATCTCTCCCCGGCCCACCGTCCTTCTTTACACTCGATCTGAACAAGTCGAGTGTGGCGAGTAAACTGTTGAAGTCTGCACACAACAACCGAGTTGTATTGATTCATCGAGAGAGGAGAGAGAAACATCTTCGTGCTTCGTCGGTTGCTCGCGTAAGTTTAAAGGAGGAGGAAGGAATTAGTTGAGGCCGTCTGTTTACGGTGTGTCGTGTCGTCGGATGATGGGGATGTTCTCTCCAGAGATACATGTAGTTCGAAGAAAGTGTCGCACATGTTGCGCGGCTTGTTGGAATACAGTCGAATGTGTTTACTGCTGTTTTCTCCTCGTGTAGACAGCTTTCAGTGCGAGTAAAAGAACTGCCCTGTGGAGGAGGATATGTGCCGTAGAATGTGTGGGGGGGGGGGATCTGCATCTCTGCTTCATTAAACGGCTGATATTGCCAACATTTCGGTCTTACTTGTGAAATAGCACGCTGGTCGGTTAAAAATTTAACTCTAGTTAAATATTAGATGTGTAAGAAGATGTAAGCAAATATCTCTTAAATAGAGTTGTCTGACATTTAAAACGTAATTGATTTATAAGAGTATTACGTTAATGGTGAAAAAATTATTCATAAAATGATTCCTTAATTAATTTACGTAAACGATACTTGCTTTCAAAATTGCAAATTTGTAACATTTTTCTGATACAAATTATGTATTTGTATTTCTTATAAAATCATATTATATAAGGACAACTGTATTATGATTTATACTGTGTTTTTGCAAACGAAAATTTGTCAAATATAAATGCTGGGTGTATATTTAAAAACCAATTATTTGCTATTATCAAAATTCTGAAGAAGATTATTTATAAAATCTAAAAGGTATGAATTGTGAAAATTTTAATAATTTTAAATTCCAACTTTCAAATTTCATTTAATAGAAAATAATAATATTTTTCTATACCACTGGTTCTAGTTATCGTGACACATTTGTAACAAAAAATGCCTTCCACAAATGGATGGATACTTAGTTAGTTTTCTACCTCTCGCTCCTATTTTATCAGTTAAAACACATCTTATAGGCACCTTTCAATGAAGTACTCGAAGTTCTAAATTAAATTAAACCTGAAACTGTTTATCTGACGTTTTTGTGTAACAAAGCAGTTTTGTATCTTAGTAAGTCTTCTACTTACAATTGAAACGCTCATTTTCACTGCAAGTTTGAAAATAAGAAATCAAGTTAGACTCATTGTGATTAAACGCATGAATCATTATACTTTTATAAACACTCTATCCCACAAGTTCATCCAACAGAAATTTATTAAACTTTACGTATCGATTAGAAAATGTTTCTCTGTAACTAAGCGTCCAATGACCTAGATAATAATGATATAATAGTTGACCTACAAGACGCCGTTGCTAAGCGCTAAGGGAATTGCCCGTGATGGCCTCTAGGCTAATCCAAAATGTCAAGGTCATCTCGGTTGCTTTGCTTAGTTTCGAAAATAGATTCGCTTCATTGAAATGTGTACTTTCTGTTTAATATAAAACATGAAATGAATAAAATGTAACAACCAATTTATTTTGATTATTTGTATTTAATACTCTGGAATTGTTATTGAATTAAGTGTTTAACAGGAAAACTAACGTCTCAAAATCAAATAGTTGTGCAGAATCAATAATCATGGTGATCCAAATTAGAACCCACATTTTATTGTTACTATTTATTCAATTTGTTTTTATAATCCGACTTATTTTAAATAATCATACATTCTATCAAGATATATGTACATTATTTTTATATATTATTCCATTCAATTTAAAACAAAATTGTAGTAAAACAAATTATACACCTAAATCTCTTTAAAACTGCTCATGTTATCATCAAACAAGGCCTAACTTTCTGCCAACTTCTATATTGAATCCCTCTCAAACACCGATCACTTTAAGTACCCTGGGATTGTTATTAACACCAGCTCCTCCTTCAAATGGAACGATCATCATGTGGATCATATTCTAAAAAGATCGCTCGACAGCTTTAGCATAATATTCAGAAACAACTGCCAGAAAACCGAACTTATCAAAATACTCGCAGTATTAGAGAATATCATAATCCTCTTCTGATCGAGCTCATAGAAGCATCTGTGATCCCGATCACAGAGCCGCCTGCATCAAAGATCTAACTAAACGTCGGCTTCATTATTCCACAAAACTTTTCACATGAATCATAGATTCTACTCATTCACTTCACTCCATCTTGCCCTCAGTGCTCGTATTCTTGTCCCGTTCTCCAAAGCAAACCGTCGCACTCGATCTGTTATTCCATTCACAAGTGTTCTCAGCTGAACAGCTCCGTTCTTTCGTGACTCTTTCTCCAATTTCTTTCTCTCTGCCCACTATTAATTTCAAAAACTGTACCGTTTTTTTATTTGAACTGTTCATTATAAACTAATATTCTTTTCTGTGCTATGCTCTATTGGCTTTAGTATTTATTTATTTTCCATCTAAATATTTTACATCAGTTATTCTTATTTAAATTATTTTAGAAATAATAACAAATATATAATAGTTTAGTTAATTAATAGTTAATTAAGTTTGACTTGAGTTTGAATTAAAAAGTGGATTACTTTAATTAATAATAGTTTAATTTACAATTAAATAATAGTTTTATTAATAAATATTTTTGGCTATCAAATTAGATTTATTTTTGGTTATATAAAGAAATATCAAATATGTATCATTTTATTTGTTAATATTATATATATTATAAATATTAAATATGTTATTAAACATCTCCGAACTATTGTGATTATAAATATAGAGTTTTGACTCATTGATTTCGCATGCATCGCGTGTAACATTTATCAACAGAAAATCGTTTTATTGTAATAAATATTATGTAAATGGGTAGAATAAAAGTAGTATTAAACATTTATATTATATTAATTTTAAGAGAAAATATACATATTCATACATTTTTAATATACGCAAATTGCCTGTTTCTCTATAAAACTGCATAAACTTTTTCACTGCTGTCAGTTTTTAAAACATTATTTTGCAAAATCTTTCTGGTAGCTGTTAGTAGTATTATACGTTATAAAGAATTTATAAGAGTCTAAATGATATACATATATGTAGTTAAATATTCTTTATATTATGTGTAAAAATTCAATATATTCTTTAAATCGATAGATTCAAAAGGCAATAAAATATGATATTCAAATATATATTATATGGAATTTTTAAAGTTATATTTAGGATAAATTAAATAATGAAATATTTCCATTAAGACCAAATTCAGATCATTCAATTGGACTAAAAACTTAAATGAATTGAAGATCAATAATCAGATTTAATAAGAGTAGTATGTAATAACTCTAACAACTCTAACGCAACGCCCCTCTGTCCCCTTTTGTAACCAGTCCAATTCATTAACATGTTAAACAGCAACTATTGCTGCGTATATTTTGCGACATAAATATTATTAATTGCTAGCAATTCGAGAAACAAGTGAGCAAAAAAATAAGATTTATTGATGTGCGTGTGATGGTCAGCCAGTGTATGATATTGAACAGGTTATTAGATAAGCAGTGTCTATATTATTATCGACATTAAGAAGAGTAAAGATAGAGCGGTGGCTTGAAGGAAGACTTAGGGAAGAAAAAAGACAGCTACCAACAAGTGAAATATTGGTCAAAGTTGACATCTGTATGGGGATTTAATTTTTTGTGTGTATTATTGATCTGTAGAGAGATCTATAAGAAAAAGAAATAGACAAAGGAGGTGCGCATAAATAGACAATAATCACATGGCTATACGGGATGATGTTGAACCATTCAAATTCCTAATTTGTAGTAATTCTCTTTGGCTATTTTTGAATAGAAAGGGTCTTAATATGCTTCAGTGATTATCTCAAAAACACGTGCTCTTATATATGTGCTATTCCGTATTATATATTTGTAGAATAGATCTCCGACTTTGGAGCAGAAAAAAATTATTAAAGAAATATAAAGTATATACACATATATACGGGTCTAACTGTGTTTATTAATACATATATGTATATATTTATCATATAAGTAGGTATATGTATGCAATTATAGAAAAAAAGAAAAAGTGAGATTGTCTATGTGTTCATGACACTCGTGTGTTGAAGGTCAAAGGTAGCGATTCTTCGAAAGTAGATTGTGCCACAGAATCCGGTTTACTCGGAGGTCATGAGTTTGTAGAACTCTGCAAAAAGGAAATGTTCATTGATTACAATTTTTTAAAAACAAATATATATGCGTATATGTATATGAAATCCTTCTCCTTAAATCCATCTATTCTCTTCACTTATCTTCTCTTCTTATTCTTTTATCGTAATACTCTTCTAGCTTTCTCGTTCCCCCTTTCTTATCGCATCTACTCCTAATTTGATTGCTATATATACATGCATTTGTTTTGCACGCTTCCTCTCGAGTTCTATTTCAACAACTTTTGCTCAATACACTCACCATCGAAGTCCACAAATCCAGAACCATCGGTATCAGTATCTCGGATCATGTCATCGATTTCTTCTTCGGACAAGTCATCTCCAAGACCTTTCAGAATCCATCTGCAAATATTTATACATGTGCCAGTCAAGTACCCCACATTCAATCGATAGGTTACAGTCAATCAATACATACCTCAAATCCTCGACGTCAATTTCTCCTCTCCTGTTCTTGTCAAGAACTCTGAACGCCTCTCGAAGGTCTCTCTCGTCTTGGTCTTCGTGCAGTTTCTTTCCGTAGATCATCAGGAAGCCGCTGACATCAATGAATCCAGTGGCTGAAAGAATCAGTGAGACGGTTAGGTTTGTATGTTTCCAACTATGCCAGAAATACTGAAACTATAGCTGATTAATTTGTCTTTTTAACTTGCCTTCCATTATAGTGTACAATGATTTGTTTCATATTTGAAATCTTTGAGCATTTTAGAAAAAGTCAAAAATATTCCAGAGAATAATTTATATTTCAAATAATTTCAAAAACATGTAAGAAAAATTCAATTAGAATTTAAAATATTAAATGTATATATTTTACAAGATAACAATCAATAAAAAAAACAATCGATTGTCATTATACCTTTATAAAATATATGGATTTTAAACTTAAAACTATGACTTATGAATAAAAACTGAGTTTTTTTAATGAGTTATACATATATCAGAATATAATTGAGTTATATTTTAAAGGTGTATTAAATTATAATTTTTTGCTACACGAAATATTAAAAAATATATAAATTTTCGCCAGCAAGTTATCTTTTTCTAGAGTTTATTTCACAAATTATACCAAATTATAAAAAATTATTTTATATTGTTAACGGAATCTCCTGGCTAGAGAAAAGAAATGAGTCATGTTTGCCCTTTGCGCGCGTAGGCGGGAGTCGAACCCGGGATGCCGGTTTGGTGATTAGACATGCTCCCCACTGCGCTAATAGCAGCTCATACAACAATAATTTTATTTATATTTACACTATTTTGCATAGATACTTTTCACTTTTTAAAGAAACTCAATACGATAAGCTGATAAACAGAAACTTTTTGCACATAGTAAACCATTAATCTCTTGCAGTGTACATCGTCTCTACTACACTTATAGCTCTGTATTGGAAGTTCACTGTACTCACCGTCATCGTCAACCATATCGGCCCATTCTTTCAATGTGTCTGGTTTCACGGTGAGGTTCAATGCTCGGAAGGCGGGTCCAATATCCGTGGTCGAGATCTTGTCTTGTCCACGCTTGTCGAACTTCTTAAAGGCGTCCTTTGCGACTGAAAAACAAGAGAAGTTGCAGTTAGAGCTTAGAAAAGCTAAGAATAGAATTTACGACTGTATTGTTATAAATATACAAAGCTGAAACGAAATGGAGAAAATAGTTATGTATAATAACCCAATATAATTATTTGGATTCAGTTGTATTATACATAACGCAAAAATTACAATTATCCTCTCTTTTGTATGCATTGTGTCGATCACCAGAGAATGCATATTTATTTGAAAAATAATTAAAACAAGTATGTTATCCGGTCTCGTTAACGATATTAGTAAAATCGATTTATCACTAGTAATAGATCAATTGTAAATTAATTTATTATGTTCAATTTATGTATAATTATTCGTATAATAGCACATTTATTATTTACGAGATATTGCATTTAAACATTATTTTGCAATATCTTTACGGTCAGAAAATTGTAGAATAAAAGAATTGATTACTCTCAATTAATTATGTGGCGACAAGTGTTTAAAACTTATAAATACCCAGAAAAGTGTAATTGCAATTTACCCTCACCTAAAACATTAATCTTAATATACGGTGTATATTTACCACCTTGCGCAATTACTACACTGTCAGGAGTGATTCATATATTATATAACGCAATAATTCATCTTCTCCTACCCACCTACACTATCCTCCTCGGAATAAAAGGCCTTGATCCCTGACCCACCTGTAAATAAGTATGTTGTGGATTCCATTTGCTTCCTTGGGATATAATATGGAAGTCAGTACCTGTTTGTCATACTGAACCTGAAGTGCAATATTAACGCTACTAGCAGTCAATTGAAGGAAGATAAGCCACAAGCTGGAAGCCTTTTTCAAAAGTCGAATCGTTAACGATTCTGATGTCGCATTTTGGGAATCATTCATTCCAAAAGTCGGAATCGTTTGGCGCTACCATAGAAATTAAAAGGTCGCGTACCTGATTCCCGACACGCCTCTGCTCCGGTGTCCAAATTGAAGCGCGAATATAGATTTGAATTTATATTTCAATAAAATTCTTAGTTTGAGTTTTCAAGAAAGCTATTTGCATGATTAATATTTCCTTTCTTAAAATTTTAGTCTTCATCGAATTGCTTTAAAATATATTGTTTTGATGTATACAAAGAAATTCGCTCTTTCCAAATGTTTAATATTCCTGGCAGGATTCCGCTTTGGGAAAATGCTTAATGAAATTAGACTATCACGATGTCGACTACCAACGATACCTACTTATTTAAAGAAAGCTCTCTACACTGCAGCAAAAGGAATGATTAGACGGACACAGATAGCTACAAGTGCATTAAAATATGTGAGTTTGAAGATTCTAAAATTATCAACATATATATATTAAATAGGTTTAAAAAATGAACTGACCTCATATATAAACACCCCATCTTTATAAGGCAGATATAACAAAACAGAAGCACACAACCATCCACCTCACATGGATCACCACTCATGAACGAATTAGATTGGACTTGAGTATGCTAGATAATAGGCTAGAAACAGCTCTCTGATGCTCCTAAATTCAATATAATCGTGTTAGTAGTACATCTCCAAGTATTGTGAAGAATATGAAATGGTAAGACAACTACCTTTACACATAGTCCGGATTTTTTTATTAATTGGAAGAAGTTATTGCAGTCTAAATGTTATCTATTAAGTTATTAATTTAGTATTGTCTCTGTTCATTTACACACTAGTGTTGTATAATGTATTATTCCATAATTATAATATTATTAACCGTAAGTTTTTCTGCTATGATTGATTAAAATTGCAGTAAATATTTATTGAATTAATAACTTTACATATACTTTGATGAATATTTCAAAGATTAAGTCTAGGAATCAAAATATCGAACCTCTGTAAATTCCTATTTGATACATAATAGTATTTAGGGTATTAATAAAATATTATTGAGTTCTCAATTTTGATCTGATATTCGCCAGATTTTAACCTTAATACCTGAGCATCATATACATATTTGAGTTTAATTGATATGAAACGTAGATATTATATACCTATTTAAATAAAACGAACCTTTTGGTGCTAAAGGCTGTTTACACCTTAAAGATGTATAAATGTTTACGCATTTTTAAATAGTATTATTGATTTTATTGATTTTCAAAGAAATTCAATCCTACTTTTAATCATTTCATCGCAATTATAATTAATTTTTATACTAATTTCATAAATATTTGCAGCAAAATATATCATTATAGACTTTTCGAAAAATTACATACTAACAGTATATGTACATACTAATCACTACTGATCAATAAAAATCAATAAGATGGCCCGCATGGGAGGTACTCGTTATTCTGGGACTTACGTTTGACTTGATCTTCAGTTACTGTGAAATCATCAACTTGGAATGCCTGAAATAGGATCAAACATAATTATGTATTTCAAATATATAATAATCAATCAAATACAAGTTTCCTCTGCCTATATTGCATACATATCCAATGTACATATAATGGAATTTAGAAAAAGGCGCTTTTGAATATTACGATTTGAATTAAATGTTTGGCTTATGAATTCTACTAATAGACATTAATTAGTTAGAACGACTCATGTGTATTAACAAAATTTAGGTAAAATGTAGAAAGAAAAAATAATATTGAAATTATGGCAGATATAATCTATGTTTAATTGATATGGAACTAGAGATATGATTCATAGCCTTGATATTTATATTACATCATACATACGAACAATTAAAGGAAATCACTGGAAATAATTTAAAGAGTCCGACTTTGTTTGAGATAACAGTTTTAAAATGGGCTTTAAAATGTGAAATTGCACAGGCTATATACATATATACAATAGATATATTGAACTATTATATAATTCATAATAAATTAATATTAATACGAGTTGTGGTAATTTGTATGTTTCGAATGTTTAATATTTTTTTAAATCGATAACAACAAGATTGATTAATTTATAATACTATTTTAGGTATAAATGTTTTATGTTTTATAAAAGTTATTTTTCGAACGACGACATATTTCTTAAAATCACTCAAATAATTAATTCAAAATATACATTGAAGTTATATTCTCGATTTAAACTGCAGAATGTAATATTGACCAGACATGAGTATTAGGGGCTGGGGGGTGTGCCAAAATATGGGTAATCGCGTGACAACATAAAAAGTCCCTTTAATCAAAAATAACTACTTAACATACTTTTTATATAAAATGCATTTTCTTTTAAAATCTACGAAATTCTGATTCGTTTACATATTAATGGTATATATCAATTCACAAAATAGAATAATAATAACTTTTATTACCAGAAAAAAAAATCAAAATTTTATTTTATTTTTTCAAAAAATTGAACAATGTTAACAAGACACTCATTTTCTATAAAAAGTGTTTGATTATTTTCAATAGTTTGAGATACGCATGATATTCATTTAGCTACAGGCCAGGCTTCAAAACTCTCCTTCTCTCTCCCCGCTTCACTTATTCCTGGCTTTCTCAATGAAATTTTAATAAATCTATGATTTCTTGGAAATCGATGAATCACCGCGTTTTAGCCGCCATATTGGAATTGCCCCCCCCCCCCTAGAAGATACCCAGCTGGTCATGTATTGCGTTTATATCTGTGTGCTTTAAAGTCAATGGCAGTTGTGAAGCACCTGAGATATTACACCTATCTATTATTCCATGCCTAATGAAATGTATTTGAAGAAGTAAATATTTGAAACTTGTACAGTGTTACAGACATATAATTTAGCTAAAGACGGTGTCCTAAAACGATCACGAATTGCGGGAATTATTCATAGAATGAAAGGTAGTGGACGACGCCGAGGTTTTACTGAGGAAATAAAGACGAATTATTTACTGATATCAAGAAACATGTCGCTTTCTAGTTAAATGTGGCATTGCAGAATCATTGGAATCTACAGCAAAAGATTTGCATAAAATGTTTTTTGGATTGAAGTTTGATTTATCGTATCTTTTTCAATAATATATTAGCTTTATAATAATATCCTTTTTGTAAATTTATTTTCTCGTGTTGATTGCTCAAAATATCCGTGTCTTGCTATTTCGTATAAAAAGTTCATCTCGTATAAATAATAACTTTGAATCTTGATTCCGCATTTAAACAATAAATGCGCCATTTCACTATTAATTTTAAAGCACACACTCACATCAACAAATATAACTAAACAATAAAGTAGAGAATATTGTTTGAAGTGCTTGCAAATTGTGTTAAATATGATTTCCATTTAATTTAACATATTTTTATTATTTCATAACTACTCTTATTCCACAAATCGCCGAAAGCAATTGATTTATCAGAGAATTTATAAACAAATTAAATCAACTGAGCGAGTATCAGAACCGCAACCAAAACTCAATTATTTCACGCCAGTTGCTAAGATACTATGTGGATAAACAAATGAATTTGAATTCTTTAAAAGCTTCATATTTATTGCTGCATTTTTTACCAACTGCGTAACGATAATAATAAACCTAAAAAGTAAGGTTATTGATTAATTATCTTTCGTATATTTTTTGTAAACATTTTCAGATGAAAAACATAACACTTTTTCTTTATTAATTACAAATATATGTATATATATACATTGTTAAAACCCTTACTTAATACACAAATAGATTTAAAGAATTCATTTTTGCAGTAAAATTATAAAGAATAAATGTATACAAAGTTGAACAATAATCTAATTGATTACTTTCTCTGAACAAATAATTAACCGATATTCTTTTTTATTTTATGCTGCTAAAATGAAAGTATAACATGTTTCATGCGACAGTTTATTTTCATTACTTCCACTCTTTTTTTTATAAATTTGTATTTGCATTTCTGATTAAAATCGTCAAATTTCATTTCGTTTTATAAATAGTTTCGATGAAATGTGTTCACGATTGTATAATTCAAACATACAATTCAATCTACAACCTTAAAACTCATTAGCGGGACTCTCAATGATATCTATCTATAATAAAAAAAAGAAAAAGACATTCGAACTCACCATTTTCTTTGTGAAATGATCGCCACGAATTCAGTCGCCAAATAAAAGCACAGCACAGACTACCAGCAATCCGTCAAACTGAAATCAAAGAAGCACAAATCACAGTACACTCCGTACAGTTGAGGTTCGTCGGCCGTTATACCACACTGCCGCTGTCACTGTTTATACCTCTCCCAACTGCCTCGTCTTCCCTTCCCTAGCTTCATCTTACCTTCACCATTCCAGAGCGAGCGCTGCTAATTCACCTTCAGGAAAGGAATTGAAGAAGGGTGGGCTGGGAGGATAAGGGGGGGCGGGGAGGGGGGGGTGAGTGGTGCTCGGATGCACTTTGAGTGCGGTGCACTT
>JAYRBW010040382.1:0-11700 GCA_036023295.1 Invenusta paracnida
CGTTCTTGTGGTATTCTAATATACCTTACTGTACGTAAGTTGCGCCCATGAGCTAACAACCTACTGTCATAGGTTTAGATACATTATTAATTCATATAAATCCATTGGTAACTTCATTAATAGTAACACTGTTAACACTGTCTTAAATTAGTATTACTTCAAATTTCTAGAGAATTAACATTTCTTTCAGTTCTAAGTATTATCAAGCTAAACTTGTAACCATGGAGTAATTATACAAAGAGTTTTCACTCTTTTAAATTCTGCAAGCAGTTTAATACTACTACATGTATTTACCTACCTGAAAGTTTATGCAAAATATTGTTTTTAAAACTGAGAGCAATTAAAACGTGTATGTATAGTAAAACAGTATGAGATATATCTACAGGCAATAAATTATTTATTATAGACGACTTACGTATGTTAAAATTGTATGAATATATATCTTTCTTCTTAAAATTAACTTAATCAAAATATTTAATACTACTTTTTCCCTACCCATTTACATCGAATTTTTTAAAATAAAACGATTTTTTATTTACGACGATTTACAGCGCAATTTAATGTATATTAAATCAATCTGAGTGAACACTCTATATAATAATTACTCTATGCTTGTAACCTTCTTTCACCTTAACTTTACTTAACTTCACCTTATAATACTTAAATCTTTTAGTATTGTACAGATACAAAATGTGTACCAAGGACTATTTTACTGGATTTGTGAAAATTACTATGTTTCTACTAGAAGAATATGTTCTTACACTGTTTTAAACTCACCCAGTTCAGTTGGGTCTTTAATAACCTCTACACGAAAACGCCTTCATACTCCTTTTATATGTTTTAAATTTATGCTATCGATGAGATCAATAATTGCATACATAGTTCGTTATTTGAATCACAGAGTAATTACTATGATTTGAATAACACAAACTTGACAAATCAGGTACTTGATTTAAAACTTGAATAACGCTCAGAAATATTTTTTTATTCTATGCATAGACTATAAAGTCACTTTATAATGCATAGATATTCGTGTAAAGTTGTACTTTACAGAGCGTGGAGACAAAATGTTATTTAGGAATATTTATTAACTATTTTACTAACATATCAAATGCTATATCAGAACAAGAAACATTTTTATTTAAAGGAGGGAATAAGAAGCACGTTTCAAAAAGCACGTAACGGAAATATTTTTTGTAAAAAATAGAGATTTTGTAAACCAAAATCATAACTTTAATTATTATAAAATAAAATAATAAAACAAAACAAAACTTGAACTCAAAATATAAATTAGCAATAATTCTTTTCTAATATATAATATATTTATTATAAATAATTTATAACAATGTTGGTATGTCTTCATGCGTATAATTGTATCAAATATACTTTCATACATTAGTGTGCTTACACACACAGATTCATAAATTTAAGAAATTTATATTTTAGAATTTCTACTGCATTCATATTCAAGCAAAGCAATTGAATATTTATTTAGGTTATATATACTTTATGTTATTATGCTTTATATGCTTTATGTTATATACTGTTTCCGACAGCCAATTTTATTGATAATATTTAATTGTAATATATAAATTAAATAAAGGAAATTATGTCATATAAAGTTGCGATAATTTATAGAATTCACTTTAGTTACATCCCTAATTAACATGAATATTTTAATTCAATATTCATAATTAGCAAACAGTCTTAAAAGTAATTGCTATAAACTTTATTTTACCTGTAACAATATATTTTTCATAACAATAAGCTCTTATACCTCAAAAATTATATTTTCATATTTATATTTTATAGCTTGTATGAAAAAATTAAACTATAATTATTGTAATAAGGAAAATAACTTCCTCGTAAAGCACGCATCCATAGGAGGAGGTTTAGGTTTGCTTGCGTTAATGTTTTTTCCGTTTTAAATATCGGAAATGTTTACTAGAGTATATTTACACATATCAAACCACGTTATCATACTTTATATATATCTTACTTAAACTCGTCGCGTGTTTAAGATCAGTCAAAACCCCATTGTATATACGTATCCAATAATAATTATTGTTATTGTCTGCGTTAACATGTGACCTTTAGTGTGGTCAGGCTCATTTTTGAAAACAAATCTAAAATATTGTCAACATCCAACTAGATTTGATCCGGTGTTTAAATACATGTTCATCTTTGTTTTCTACTTTAAATGAAAAATTCTTATAATTTTACCAATAAATCCTCTATAAATAGTCAACCTTGTATAATTTGAAATATATTTAGACTAAAGCAAAATATATCAAGCTCTTTTGTAGATATTTAGGCTTTTTATAATAAACCCTAAATATGTGTATTGCATATTTTAATATTAAATAAAATTATTGTAATCATCAAAGTTATCTCTTTATTATATTTTTGTAATAAAATAATACCTTTATTCATATTTTAATTTAAATATATGTTTTATTGTTGTATTATTATAAAAACTAAATAATAATCAAACCATTCTAAGATGAATTTGTTCCTTTGAGAGAGTGAGAGAGTGAAAAAGTGAGAGAGAGACTACAAAATATATAATTATGTAATGTTGATTACTTGCATTTCTTATTTTTAATTACTTATTTGTATAGTATATTTTATTTTAATGTCATATAATTTTCAAAGATTATATATTTACAATAAATACAAAATAAGATATTATGTTTACATAATAAAATAAAAAACGCTATTACAATTTATTTTGAAATATCCAAAACCTTATGACATGTGAAAGTCGTAAATCCTCTTAAATTTGTAAAAACATATTTAAGTTTCGAATCTCCTTACTCTAAAAATTCAATAATTGTGAAAATAATTAAAGTAAAATATATATTGATTAGGGGAAATTTCATTTTTAAAAGAAAATGAACATTGTGTTACTGAGCTCTTTTATTGAAAAATTTGTAATTTATAGCTGCGGAAATGTATAATATACAAGAAGTTCACAAATACAAAATTGTACTTAAGATAATTTTATAATTTCAAGTATTCTTATATTTCATGTGTTACATCTCATAATATATAGAAATTCCATTCACATTAGTATAGCATGATAATACATACATCAGTTTTATAAAAGGAAACTTATTTTTAGAAGAAATAATATTTAAATAACATTTTAACTCATAATTTTTTTATTGATGACTGATTTAGGTACTATATTCATTACTTTATTTTTGATACGACCTTTTAATGGTGTTATTTTTAATATTACGACGTCTTTGGTTAGCTACTCCGTTTCAATGTAACTGTATTCTGAATAAGTGAAATACACTTACTCATAAAGTAATCATTACTTTGTTCACTTACTGATTTACCATCGACAGAAGATCAATTCTTTATTTGTACGGTTGAGGTATCGCGCATGTATCTACAAATGAAATATATGATATGTTATCAAATCCCCCAGTTAATAAGTCGTAAATATATATTTGAATAAGTACTGAATTGTAACCAGAAGGTGAAAAAATAAACTGTTATAAGAAGTAAAGCTATTTTTGAAATTTGTTTATATATGTCTGATTGTATATCTCTATCAAATAAAGTTATCTTTTTTATTTTTTATTAATAGCAAATTTCTGCTATTAAATACAACTATTCATGCTATTCAAAATAATATTTTAATTAAATTTAGTGCCTTAAATGAAAGAAAATTTATGAAAATGTGTTGTTATCTTTGAACAATCTAAGTTACTAGCTCACAAATTATATAATATATTGCCTTCAAGTTGCCTGACTGTAACTTGGATTTACTTCCAGATAAGCGATAAATATGATATTGTACATACACCTATATAACCGTTTTTTATATTAATTCCCACCATTTTTGATTTTAAAAACATAAATTTATAATGTTTGTAATTAAGGCTTGTAATTAATTATATTGCAGCTGTATTCAGTTATTGTTAGTTTTATTCATTTCTCAATTATCCATATACAACATATAATCTCTAAAATTAATAAATTCTCACTGGTACAATATTTGAAGTAAAAATTAAATGAATTTGAAACATCTGCAACGAAACCTACGCAGAAATTTTTGATTAAACAATACAAAACAATGTTCTCCATTTTTAAAACAAATCGTGTGACACATTCGTTTTAATGACTAAATGCTGTATCTTAATTACTGTTAAATCTTATTAGCACATCCCTGAGAGTCAATTATTTACACCACAGCCGGACATTAATCACTTAAAACTGCTCACTGTGTTGAGGTGCATTTTACAAGCAGAAACGCAAACGTTATGCATTTCTTTATTTTATGTATCACATCGCTTACGTCATTTATTGGACTATACATAGTACATTACACTCACGATATTTTCATATATTTATGGTAGTTTTAAATTGGAATGCTCTGTGTTTTAAAATAATTTTTCAAATTCGAGATATACATACACATAATATACTGCTCATGCTGAATATCTAGCTTGAATCCAATAAGCGTTGTAATTTATTTCGTTTTTTTAGTAAGTTGTTTTAAATGTCCTTTGATTATCCAAATGAAAAGGGTCAAAAGGTACAGAGGTCCATTGTATAAAAAAGCATGATTTTTTCAGTATAGTTGTTTCATGTTTTACTCTTGTCATTAATTTCATCAAATTAAAAACATTTTTTATTTGGTTTCTACATTTGGTCTTCACATAATTTTTGCTTAAAATCTAGATTATAATAGCATTTATATGATTTATTGTATTTTTCATGTTTTATTTTATAATATGTGTGTCAAATTTTTGCATCTAACAATAAAAAATGTTGAAAAGCTTATAATACTATATTACATATACATTTTATATACAGAGTGCCCCAAAAGTTTTAAACTTTTTAAAGACAATTTACAATTAATTTATCCTTTCGACGTTTGTTATCGTTGGTTTTGATGTTTTAGACATATATATAGATATTTTATATCAATGAAATATAGATAATATTTAGATTTTGAGTAAAACTGAAATATTAATTTTAGAAAAGCATTTAAACATTTTTTATAAATAGTATTTAAATTTGAAATACACAGCAATTCTTAAAATGGGGGATTACACAGAAGGTTTATCTTATGTAGTGGGCAATTTCTTATGACAACAGGCAACAAAGCCGACAATTAGTCCGAAAAAAATATCAGAAAGAATCTCCTTCTCAAGTGTCGTTGGTCACTGAAATTTTTAGAAACCTTAAATTTAAAGTATGATCTCTAACGATCAGGTCGTTCGAAAGTTGTTGCTATAATGAAAACAAAAAAAAGTTCTACAATGTATTGAAGAGGACAACACAATATTGTTTGCTCAATTTCGAACCAAGTTGCAATAATAATCTGTCAGCAGAATTCTTAGTCAAGAAAAACTACATCCATTCAATTCACATTATTTCCAAAAATTGTACGCTTGAAATGAAGACCGGCAGATCCAGTTTTGTGAAATAGTGTTTCAGCATTTCAACATAGATCCTGTATGTTTAAAACAATTAGTTTTATTAGATGAGTATTACTGTGAATTAACAGTCACCATCAATAAACACAACATTCATTTCTGAGCAAGAAATAATCCCCATCAGATAATCCAGACTCCTTTTAAAACTCCTTCGCTAACTGTTAGGGCCGATATCAGCTTCAATGATGTCTTTGCTATTGTTATTTCAAGACGAAAAGATGTGTTAGAGATATTCCCATATATTCTAAATCAAATAGTCATTCCAAATATGAAAAGCACAGCACATTCAACATGGAATTTTCAACAAGATGTTGCTCTCCGACATTACTCAAGAGAATCACATAACATTCTTAATACTCATTTTGTATCAAGGGGATAAGACCTTAACCCTTTAAGATGCGCTATATGATGCCACCATGAAAAAAAATCATTTTATCGATTTTCTACCATTTAATACAGATATAAGAACACTTGTTTTTGAAATTTTGAAAAATCTCAATCTTTAAAGGATTTATCAATATGGTGCTTTAAAGCAACACCGGGTCTTAATGGTAACAAAAATAGCCCGATTTTAAAAAACTAGAATTTTTAGATTTTGTATCCAGGTTGATTTATTTGATGAATTGAACTATAATTATTGTAAAACAAGCATAATTGCAAAAAATCTCAAAATTAATAATTCAATTATATTACAATAAACGGCAGAAAAGTCATAAAAATATTTGACAAAATACCTGTTATGTATGTGTATATTGGTTAGCGTACATATAAGATATTGTTAGTGTACATATACGATATTGTTAACGTACATATAAGATATTGTTAACGTACATATAAGATATTGTTAACGTACATATAAGATTTTGTTAACGTACATATAAGATATTGTTAACGTACATATAAGATATTGTTAGTGTACATCATATAAGATATTGTTAGCGTAAATTTGTCCCTGTTAGAAAAAAAGATTTGTGGTAATCACGAAAGCAATTTCGATCCTTAGTAATGCAGAGATTTACATTGCACTTTATGCATTGCATTTGAGTAGTGTTTTTACAGAAACGACAACGATTTTTTTTCCAGTGAGAGCAGGCCAATTTTCAGTATTGTCATAGCAGATCAACCAATGTGGGTCTCGTAATTGGGTAGCTTTGGAAGAGGAATGACATCTTCGAATGTAGCAGCATCATCCAGGTTTTTAAGCCTACCTCTTTGTAGTTTACTTGACTTCTTGCTGGATTTCAATGCTTGGATAATTTCAAGAGTGAAAATTTTCATGGATAAAATGTTGCACCTTTGCATGTTGTCTTGATTGCAGTGCCGTTTGTACAATAACCAGGCAATGACAAGAGCAGCCTGTAAGCACCAGATAAAGATTCTCCGATACAACTTCCAACTCTTGTGGTCCAATCGATAGATTGCTTGCATCATGTCGTGGGTATCAACGCCACCCATTTTTATGTTGTAGGCACCTATTAGCGCTGGGCAAGGGAAGGACTTTGTTGTTCTGTTATTCTTGTCAAAGCGTTTAACTGCGGCAATTGGTTGAATGCCTGAGTAATTTGAAGCTGCATGTACAACTCCATTGTCTTTCCAGCGGCATACCACGGTTTCTTTTGAAAGTGTATAGACACAAGAAAAGCTTCCTCGGCCGTTTTTTTCAAACTTTTGACAGTTTCTAGCTGTTGTTGAGCTCCTAGAAGTCTGTCTGCATGCAATGTTCCTGTAGATAATATTCCCCACATTTTCAGTTGCGACATCATATGGATATTGGTGAAATAGTTGTCAAAATGAATCTTGATGTTCAAGTATTTTGGAAACATTTCAGCTAGTTTAATAACGACATTTCCAAGTTGACTTCCACATGAAGAGGCAGGATTAGCAAGCTCAGGAGACTTTCCTTCATAGACATAGAAGTCATAGAGGATCCCGCTGACTCCACACCTGGCAAACCCTTTGAATCCCCACTTTTTTGGTTTCTTTGGCAAGTACTGTTTGAGGTGACTTCTACCTTTGAAAGGTATCATTTGCTCATCCACTGATTGATTTTCTTCATTATAGATCTTCAAACAAGCTTTTCTGAAGGCTTTCAGTAATGGGCGGATTTTGAAAAGTCGGTCGTAGTTTGAATCATTTCTGTCAGCGACACATTTGTTGTTGTCGTTGAAGTGAATAAATCTGTTGATTTACAGAAAATCATTGCGGGAGATTACATTGGCAACTTGTGAGATGTGAGTCTCTTCTGCAAAATAGTCTCTGTAACTAGGTAGTTTTATCACTGTCATCCTAAACAGGCAAGCAATAAATGTATAGAGCTTTGCTAGTGTTAGCCGGAAGGATGACCCCGATTGTTGGTGAAAATGTTGGTTTACTCAACAATAATGTCCTTCATCTCGTTGGTAAAGAAGACGTTGAAATAATCGAATGGCTCCATGGGAATGGAGGGAGGATTGGGCAATTCTCCAAGAAAAGTACTACGTACTCGCGGAAGGTCAATATATTTTTCCCAGTCTTCAATTTTTCCGAGATTATTGGTAGGCTTCGCTGGTTGGATTTCTGTCACTACTTGCGTCATGGTAACTGCTCACATTATCCCCAACAGTATCTTCATCAGATGAATCTGTATCGGGCTCTGATACATCGGCATCCGGATAAACAACTATCTCTCTCCGTCTGAGTCGATTTGTTCTCACGTCGCTGTCCATTTCTGAAGTAAAATAAACAAACATACTCTGCCAGTGTATTGTATTATATTATGACTGGAATTTTATAGGTACCTAGTATTTGATTTGAGTGTCAAGAGTCAAAAAGTCAAAAGTCAATATCAACTATGGATCACTGACTCAGTATACCGGCCGTCCTCCTTATTTTTTGTTTATATGTAGACTTTCATAGTTAGGATAGTGCCCAATGTAATAATGAACGCAGATTACAAGTATTTGTCAATATTAGGAATTACAGTTATACATACAAAATTATAGATGATAATTGTTAGAAAAATTTGATTATAGGTTTTCCAAAAATTTACGTATATATGGCTTTAGTTGCACCCGCGAGCTAGGTATTATAAAAGTCTGGGTAATTTTCACTCCATGTATATGAGCTTAGGTCACCCATCGCCTCCACCATATTTTTCAATACGTCCGATTTCTGACAGGTTTTCTTGCATGAATGTATGTGCCAGCTCTTTATAAAATGACTCCAATTTTATACGGTGTGCTAAAAATTCCCCAAACTTCTAAATGATTCCAAGAGTACCTTAAGTAAAAATAACATGTTTATCCATAGAAACGTATATTCTGTTTCCACCGTTAACAAGCAGGATATCTCACTCCAAAAGTTGACATTTTTATAACAGCTGAAGAATTAGTAAATATATCTTCGGATAACCGAGCATAATCAACGTTAAACGTTTACAAAACATCCACTTTTCATCTGCTACAAAGGGTCTTTTGATTGTTCATCAACTCAAAACGTTGTTCACCAAATTACAACAACATTCGATACGTTTCTGCTTATGCTGTTGGCCTAATTCTTAGCACACCTATTTAGCAGCAACACTCTTCATACCAAGACAATCTTCATTCCTTTTTGAACACTTGTGTTTGGCCGACTTTTTAGATTGTTTGCTTCGTTGCTTGTAGCTACTCAATATGAATGTCGCACATAATTTTATCGACTGATAAATAACTAGACAGGCTGCATAAGAAAAAACAAAGCAAAACAAGACTATCTTTACGGTCATCCCATATATATATACACAAAATTCATATTCAATTATGTAACACACAAACACACGTTCATATATCATATGTTCAAATATATTAATTGGCAATTTGTAATTGAGTGAATGCAAAATGTTGCAAGATGTGTACTATTCTATATTTTTGATGTAATTACGTCGAAAACATATAATAAAGGCGTTCAATTTTTGGTCGAAATTCCATCCAAATTTGTACACAGTTGACGTCGTTTAGACGCTTTTTTCGACGTGTTTTAAATGTGTTATAAAGACCATTTTTCTTTCGACCGGTTTTATAGGATATAATTCTTGACTGTATAATACAATAAATAAGAATTATTACAATAGTAAATATTTAATAAAAATCTATTTTATAACAATATTGTAATTTTAATTAAAATATGCCATTAATATGTGAAATTCAAACACAATGCAAGGCAGTTTGATATATGCAATACATTTAGAGAAACCCATCAATTGATTTTTATACAAGTATAATTCGATTTAACCAAAAAAGGAATTGTTTCATCAAGAAATACATTATATTTAAAACCAAAATACAAAAACACATATATAACGGATATTTGGATTAGTGTCACAATATGTCGACTATTATTCTGTAAGCCAGCTTACTTCAGTCATTCTTGAAAAATTGCCTTACACAAGTACCTCGACATTTTGGCATACGTATGCAATTAAAGCAGAATAAAAATAGAGAATTTGCAGTTAAAGTGTTATCAACATGACTATCTGACGTTGACATTGACGGAATAATAGAAGGATAATAATAGCACTTCTAGAATCTACTAATGATTCTATTGATCGTCTCTACGTCACTACAGTTACAATGGAATTAGCTACTATTGATGCTCGCCAATTCAGTCCAACGACTACATCTTATTAAGAGTCAGTCCCGATAACTTCTCAAAATACAATCATTTCAATAAAAAAATACAACTGCATATGATGTGGGGGCACAAAACACGATCGTCAGTCATGCCCAGCGCTCAATTTTGTCTGCAAACGGTGCCCGAAGAAGGGCAAATGGGTCACTGTCTGCTTATCAAAACAATCTCAACAATCGTATTAAAAAACTATTGCAACGAAATCTACTGCAGCCATAGACTCAATTTAGGATTCTGTCTACGAAACGGTGGAACCTCAAACCTTCAAAACATCATCAACACTATAGCCACAACCTCACAAAAATCCGGCTGGTCGACGTGATAGTTTATGAATTACCTATCCAAGTCCTCATAGATACCGGCTCAGACTTATGATTTATCACCGCTCCATTTTTGAAAAAAAAACGGTCTAGATTACACTCGGTCAAGGGGAAATCAATAATTGTAGCTAATAAGTCTACTTTCGAGACATTGGGCAAATTCCTCGCTGCTATAAAGATATCAGATTTCAGTAACAACAATGACCTTCTAATAGTGAACAGTTTGGTAGCTCCGTGTATCATCGGTCTAGACATTATACGACAACATTCACAACGCATACTGTCTCTTGGTGGTACTAAGAAGCCGTTCTGATTGGCTATTTCTCCAATGAATTGCCCTACATATAAACTTATCTCAGGATCGACATTCAGAAAATGCAAACCGTTAGTAACAACATCCGGACGAAATGTTCAACACACTGATTTTTAAGATCTGAGATCAAACGACTACTGAGTGAAGACATAATACAAGAAAGTCAAAGCCCCCTGGAGGGCATAATGCTTCGTGGTAAACGCCTCAAAGAAACCAAGCTTGGCAATCGATTTTTCTAACAATATAAACGTGTATACACCTCTAAACTCATACCCATCCGCACGTATAGAAAACATTCTATTGAAGGTAGCAAAGAACACAACTTTTAGTAAAATAGATCTTCACAGTGCCTATCATCAGGTCCCACTACGGAATTAGATACTACTGATGCTCACCAATTCAGTCCAACAACTACATCTTATTAAGAGTCAGTCCCGATAACTTCTCAAAATACAATCATTTCAAGTGACTATAAACTTACTGCTGTTCCTTTGAAGCAGACGGGAAACTATATGAATTCAAACGTCTCCCCTTTGGTTGCACAAATGCAGTGTCTATTTTTCAACAAATCATGGACAGATTCATTGTTCAATACAATCTACAAAATATCTACGCCTAGATCGATAATGTAATCATTGGTGGAGATTCACAGGATTCACAAGAATCACATGACGCCAACTTATCTGCATTCAACTCAGTAGCAAAATAATTCGACATACAAATCGATTAAAAAAAGTGTTCATTTTCTCAGACCTCAATAAATTTTCTTTGTCATATCATTAACGGTGCCTACATTAAGCCAGATCCTCCCAGATTCCAGGCACTGTTAGACTACCCTGAACCTACATCCTTCAAACAGCTTAATAGTTTGAGGCGAATCTTCGCTTATTACGCTAAGTGGATACCTCGATGCTTGGAAATATTAGTACCTATCACCAACGCCAGAGACCACATCACTAAA
>JAYRBW010040393.1:0-11699 GCA_036023295.1 Invenusta paracnida
ATTAATAATTCATGCCCTCTATTTTCATACGTTGATGTCAAATTGCTGGTACATTGCTGCCCCCTAAAGTTTAATACCAATATTATAGTTGATCACTAAAATATTACGGTGTAGGTTACTATAATCATTTCTTTAGCTTACCGAATTCGTCCGCTAGTTTTACTGTGCTTCGAGTGATCGATTTCGTGTCTCTTTAATTTTATGAGCTTTGACAGGGCCATTGCGTGCTAGGAGTAGAGAAAAGAATGGATCATAAACCGAACATCGTAAACTATCATTTCGATAATATTAATATGTATAATATAAATTACCTGGTATACAACAGATTTCGGCTCGTTAAAAATTTTTGCATTCTTGACCATCAACACGAGGTCTTTCTCCATCTCATCCAGATTGGCATAAGAGCCATTGAGAACTCGTTTGGCTATTGTATGCAAGTCAATGGGATCTGTGATAACGTCGTAGTACTGAGGATAAGTCTTGATGATAAACAAAAAGAGAAAACGGAGATTTATATCTTAATATTTGTCGTTAAGAATTATATATTTCATAAAATATTTTACAGAAAATTATGCACAATTCATAAATTGTAACCATTAATTGTCAGTAACCGTTCAAAGTTTCAATATTTTTAGCTTTTGAAGAATTTCTGCATTCCATAAATGTCTTTCTTCCATCCTAAATTATACTAACCAACACAAAGAATCGCCTGAAACCAACCTACCTCCTTCGAGGGCAGGAAGGTAAAAGTGGCAGCAATTTCCGTGCCATCCTCGGAGGTGGGCTGGACCACAGCTGCAAAAAAGGCTTCCTGGGGGTTCTCATAACCCGATTCGGAGGCGTTGTGAGAGTCCTCCGAGGCCGCAACTGACATACGATCACTCTGGTGGAGAGAGAGGATTAAAATGTGCACAATAAGGACGATATATAGGAAGGTCGTGAAAAATCAATACAAGATAGAATACCTCCTCGTCGTCCGCTTGATTGCTGTCATGAACGATAGTGCGTCTTGACCGTCGGCTACGTCTTTCGCCACCGCCACCTGATGACACAAAATATAGAAACGTGTTGTAATGTGTAAAGTTTTAGCATTTAAAACAGAACTATAAATCACACATTAGCAATGGTATATCATGACACTTTTTAGATTATTTCGCTTGTAATTTTAAAAAGTTTGTTTGTGAAATTAAACAAAAACACTACGGCGTTTCAGTGAGAACACCCAAGTGCTAAAGAATACGGTTCATTACAACTAAAAACATTGATTAAAAAATATGTTTTTACAAAGAAAACAAATTTATCTAGAAACATTAAACCCATACGACAAAATATTACTCAATATTACAGAGATTAATAATATTATTCTTTGGTTATGATTTCCAATGAAAGATATAATAATAATACTAAAAACGACTCCATTTATGCAGAATATTTCGCATTATATATATATACAACATATTAATTATATTTTCCATAAATGTTTGTATTAACACTACAACAACACCTTTGCTACACAATCTAATTTTTACTCTACATAAAAACCAGACAAAGCTTATCTTCTCAATTAACATTAAAGTAATCAGTACACCGTAAACGAAATAAACTAAACCTACTAACAGTCTTCTTAAAACGACAAAAGAAAACTTCGGTAGTACAGTACTATGATTAATGTAAACTTTGTTGGAATCATTCATTGATTTGTATCCATTATGCTTGTGAAATATCGTGCAAGAAATTCCTCACCTGATCCGCCCTCCATAACCTGCCTCTCTCTCAAGAAAACCTCCCATAGTTCGCAAGCATCCTCAAACTCTTGTGTGGTAGGTCGGAAGTAAGATTTGGCATTGCTGACAAGCATGTCCAAATCCGCTTGAAACTGGTCAACATTCTCGTACTCCTCGGACTTGATCTTGTTCTGGATCTTCAACATGTCAATAGGCTGCTTCACTGTCTCGTAATACTCCGGGGCCGCACTGGAATGAAACACAAAACAAATACTAGTCAATAAACTTTATAGTTTTATAATTAATGTAATGTCCTAAAATGTACAACTTTACTTTAAATATATCTCAAAGGCTACGAATATAAATTAAACATGAGCACATATCTACAGATTTTTAAAGTTAAATTTAAATGTATGTACTTAGTAAGTTATATAAAGCCTGCGGTTTAGTCATCAACGTTGATTGTCACTATTATATGTAGTAGTGATGATTTTTTTTAATCCTTCATTAAATATTACTATATACGCGAGTTCTTACTATAATATAATTCTATTTAAATATATGAACTAATGCTTAAATCCAATATGCATTATGTTTATTTACGGAACTGACAGAAATTAAATTTAGATGTAAATTTAAAATTATGAATAAAGTACAAAAATTCATAAAATATCCCTTTTACAGACACAAAACAGAAAGATTAGTGTTACTTTAAAATTCGTATAAATGGTGCCGTTAATATATTTTAATACATATATAATCATTTTCAAGTCATAAAATATGTTTTTGACCCTTGACAATGTAATATTATTAACGCATAACAGATGGTGACAATCTATAAATCCCCCTAGAAAATTGTGTAATACCGTACCGTTTATTGGGGACACGAATAAATGATTCACACAACAGCCTGGCTTCCTCATTCTTGAAATTTCTGATTTTATCGTAAAGTTCCTGGCAAAGCTCAATCTGAAAATATAAAATAAGACAATAAAAATAAAATCAAACTATGAATCACATACAACAAACACTAAAAATAATTCATTCAATTTTCTTACCGGGGACAAAGTAACTAGCTTTTTGCGTTTTCTGGTAGAGACAGCACTTGAAGATGAATGCATTGAGTCTTCACCTAAACCAATAGAAGCACTGTCCTCACTCGTCACAGAATCGTGATGGTTGCGTTTGGGCATAGTATCTAAAAAATAACAACATGTATGTACAGCAATGGTGAGACCTTTGAAATAATAGTTATTTAATCATCATTCAATGGCATAAAAAGTGAATAAAGTTTTAAAAACAAAACAGCATATAGTCAAAAAATAAACAAACACAAATTCTTAAGAGAGATTTTAAAATTAAGAATAGAACTATATGAGATAAATATATAAGTATATTAAACATCTAAAATCTTGTTCATGTTTTCAAATAACTCTGATGAAATGCATTCAATACAAGTGTAAAAGTTTATTTGGATACACAAAACTTCACAGTTGTACCACCAGTTACAATAGGATTTTTAACAGAAACCGAATCCGATTGTCTAGAAATAATACTAACAGGCTTTTTGTGTGATGAGGAAGAATAAGCTACACTCATGGAGTCTGTAGTGTGCCCATAAACAATGTCAGCCAGACCACTATTATCACCCGAGACAGTCAACTTTATGGCAATTATACCAGCACACTTTCTACAGCCCTCATTCCGAAGGAAAGTAGACTCTAGAAAATCCATGTGCAGGGAGTCAGACAGGTTTTTGACGGGGAGTTCTCCCATCTTCAGTCTCTCACTCGACTTGTAAGCGAGGAGAGTTCGCATCAACTGTTCCCCTGTCCCGCTAGTCGCAGCACCAACGGCACCAACCTCTGGATCAACATCAGCCCAACAGCCACTGCCAAAGGTGCACGCCTGTCCAATACGACCGGTGGACTTGAGGGCAATTCCCCCACTCGACACCGCGGAGGCAACATTACCAGAGGCATCCAAGCAAACAGCACCCACAGTGTCCAAACGTTTTGCTGCTGACATGTTTGCTTCAGAATTGCTGCTACTATTTCGACAGTGTCTCTTACTGCTACTTGACTCTCCAGAATTAGTGGTGGATTTTTCGTATGCTGTTAATTTTCGCTTACACCGGCGATAGAACTCAACACTTTCGTCTGTAACAAGATGGTCATTTGTGCAAGTTGGCACAGCGGCACTACTGCACCAATCGTAAGCACCCTGTCCGACCAGTACACTCGGCGGAATTCTGCCAAGCGAAAGAGTTGGATACTTCTGCTGCTGTACAAGAAGCTTCTCTGCACCGCGGATTGGATTTGCAATACCACTGAGTGCACCCACACCACCAAACAATTTTGTCAGACCACACATAACACTTGCATCACACTCGACAGTCCCTTGTTCAGTGAGGTTGCTCCCTCTTCCAGCATTGGTAACCGGTTGATTCTCAAGAACTTCTACTGCAAGAACTGCTGCCTCAACTGCACCATTGCGGTTGGCACGAAGATGGTCGGCAGCCTTCTGACAAGCTGCCAAACAGGCAGAATTATAGAGGGATTCCTTCTTCTTAGAGTGAAAGCCAGCACCCGCATGAACAATGATGCAAAAGTCGAACATTTCAACCTAAAGAAGAAGAAAATAGCTAGAACTAGAACACTTATAAAGAACTGAGCACTGTATAAACATGGAATATTGAATAACTGACCAGTATTGATGACTAATTCCGCACTATTTTATTATTCAAACGAATTTCTATAGACATATAAAACCATCATACCGAAAATATCACCGAATAAAATTTATTAATATTAGATGAACAAAATATAGATTTAAATATATACCATGATATATAAACATCAATTTAATCTGGCCTATAAAGTAGACAGAAAAATAGGAATAAAAAATAGAAACATAGACAGCTTACTCAAGAAATATTTGAGGCAAATAAAAGGATGCTCGATTTATAGAAACTCTCCCTACCCTCATGATACTCAAAGCCAATACAGTTTTACTCTGCATTTCTCTTAAGAATAATGACTATAATACACAAATTGTAAATAACTTTATAACAAAGCTTTGCACGATCATTTCAAAGAAACTTATGAATTATTCAATTATTCATTTACCACTATATGCCAGTATGAACAGTAAAACAGGTTAAAGCAGCATAACAACGTTTATAGACATATGTAACATTATCTTTTTTGTTAGTGTTTAAACAAGACAATGTGAATGGAATTAAAGTAAAACACAGAACATGTGAATAAAAATAATGCATCATCATACTGTAAAATTCCAATAACTAACAATAATGTCAAGATAATTAAATACAATTAAAATTTGGGAACCATTCATAATTTAACTGAAATCTGGATTTAAAGAATGGATTATATCAAAAAAAATGAGTTTTAACTAGTGAAATCTACTATATCAATAGATTTTTCATGTATATATTTAAGTAGAATGTATCAAAATTATAAAGACATATTTTTTGTATAATTCTGCATTTTTAGCATCTCATTTTGTTTATAAACATATAACCACCATAAAACTTTCCAAAAAAATTTCCATAGAAAATATAATGCAAGAGCAAATCTAAACCACTCAAATGCTGGTGATTACAATAAAATTGTACAATTTAGCAATCATTTTCAGTCAGCATATTGCTGAGAGTCATGGACATTTTCAGCCCATTTTCTCAAATATATGTCCTAAATTGGTTACCTACTTGATAATAAAAACTATTACAAAGAAATAAAAGATTAATACCTATAAAGTGTAGAATCAAAACAAACAGAAATCGTAGCAAGAGATGCATCTTAGCAACCATCATGTCACCATTGTATTCTGATTGGCTCAACAAAATAATGATGCACAAAAGACAGAAAGTAAAAGGTCCCTACCTCTAATACAAGAAAAAGATGAATATAAGTATGGCATTCAAAGCATATGCCCACACCTCCATTTATGTTGTGTGCACCATTGACTACCAAAGCATTTCTTCAATGTTTGCCCAAAAGAAAAAATGGATAGATCATTCTTTCTGGTGTTTGACTGAATCCAATATTTCTTCCGATGAGAGTAAACTGTGCAGAGCAAGACCTGCTCTTGCCAGAGCTGACACAACTGTCAAGCTGATGACAGGACGGTGGTTCAAGATTAATCTGGAGAGCAAACAATTGGTTCATAGAATTGTGGAATACTGCCTTCCAGTTGGTTTAGTTGGAGCAATTTTCTGTTTATTATTGTTCATCCAGTGATAAACAGTAGAAAAACGAATACTCATTTATTGAGCAATTTGTTTTGGGTTTAATTTTGCTTAGATAACCAAATTACTAGGTCTTGATTAAAAATTTTAGTTTCTCAAATATTCATTTCACAACAGAAAGAAAATTGAGTTGCATTTGTCTACCTGTTCAAGTCACTAAATGGCAGGCAAAAATTGCTGCAGTTGAAAATTATGTATATTTTTAGATTAAACTTGATTCTCTATATATGGCTATAGTATATTTATATCTCTTGGTAAAATGGGCTATTCATTAATTTCTGGCAATGCAATGCATGCAAATTGAAGATGCTGTATAACAGTATGGGTTTTATGCTATTCTAAAATTATTTAGTTGAAAACTTTAGCTATGCAGTAATGTGAAGTTTTTGGAAAATTTAATTCAAAGTGTACATGCCATGGTAGAAGTTTCAGTTTGAAATTTTAATTTGCTCATTTAAACAAAATCTATATATAACAATAAACCCCAGGTCTCTAGAATCCCAAATATGGTCTTGGTTTTGAAATTGGTCCAACAGATCAAAGGTTATAGCCATTTAAAGGGGTAAAGAGTCCTTTTGGCATTTTTTAAATAGGATTTTAATATAGTGCTCTGTGACAAAAAAGGAAATTTTAATCTTGTTTTATTTTTAATTTGCAATAACTCAGCCAATTTTCAATCGATTTTCATCATTTTAATTTTAATAGATAGCATATAATTTGAAAAAAAAGACTTTTTTACTATAAATTTAGGAAAAAACTATATTGTATGATAAATATAACAGATGCTCGTTTTTTTATGTGTGTAAAATTACAAGGGAACCTAAATATATATATATATATATATACTATAAAAATACTATATCTGCTATACTTTAAATAGAGAGTTCAGTTTGATGAATTTTATTTTGCAACAAAGCTCAAAAATGTGATTTTTCAACTTTGTAATATAACTACAGTTATAAAACTATTTTAAATGCTAGTGATATAATTATACTACAAGATAGCTAGAAATCTTCTTATTCCACACATATCCTTTATATATACAAATATTTTAGAAAAAACTTACCATATAAATTTTGAAAATGCACACAAAAATTTTGTTTTACATTTATGACAAAAATCATGTAGCTGTAACAAAATTTAAGAAAGTGAAACTCAAGGTTAAATTCAAAGGAAGTTAAAAAACTAAAATACATATTCTAATCATATACGGAACATAATGGCAATTTGAATGATATGTTATACTTATAAAAAATAATATACTATAGGTTATACTATAAAAATGTATTATATATATTCCAAAATGAAACATTAATAATTACACTAATTTTTGAAAAAATATATTAATATTTAAATCCATATTAGCACTTACAATTTAAATGCTGTTATGTCATAATTTTGGTATCATTGTAATCACCATTAAAATCTGAATTAGAAATAGTATGTCTGGATTAGAAAAACGCCTTAAGTTTTCATTAAAAGGTTAAATATAATTGATTAATATTTGTTATAATTATGCTCTTTTTAGAAAAAATGTATTTAAATAGTAATATTTATATTGGCAGTTATGATGATATATATATGTAATAATACAAATACCATTGTAATCGCCATTAAAACCTATATTGGAAACCATTGTCAAAATGTCTGAATAATGCATCATATTTTTATAATGATGTGCCAAAATATAAAATATGTAATATGTAGTTACTCTACTTTTACAAATCAAATGTTTTTAGTTAGTGAGATTCATATTGGCACTTACAATTATGCTGTTATGTCATGGTATCATTGTAATCACAAAAAAATGCTGTATTAGAAACCAAATTTCTGATTTAATCTGTTTAATCTGCAAAAAAGACTAAATCAAGACATTGAAAACATTTTTTAATGATTTAGTTAAAAGTAGACCTTAAAATATTACTAGCATATATTAAATCATAATAATTGAATGAAAGAAAATCAAGGTATTTTATATAATATAGAATTTTATGGACTAACCAAATTTAAAATGCTTACAAAATACATCCATTACTCATTTGAGTTAAAAAATAATAAAATGTTATATATATGTAACCTATATTACATTTTTTTTGTATAACATATCATTTGAATCACTATACAATAATAATATATATTTTTCTTTTAATTCCATTAAATTTGACTTTAAGTTTTACTTTCTCAAATTCTGTCACAAATGTAAAAAAAGAATTTTGGTGCATTTTTTAAATTTAAATGTTAAATTATTACATAAACTATTTGTATATATTAAACAGATGCCTGTAGATTAAGCAGATTTCTAGCTATCTTGAAGTATAATTGCATCACTAGCATTTAAAATAGTTTTTTAACTGTAGTTATTTAAAAAGTTGAAAATTTGAATTTTTAAGCTTTTGTTGGGAAATAAAATTAAAAATTGGTGAGCTGAACTCTCTAGTCATGGGCATGGCTGATGGCAAATGTATTTATATTACTTATACTTTTGCTTCATACACATGGCACATTTTTTCCAGATGAAAGAAATAATGGTAATCCTTTGTTTTATGTACATAAAATAAAAATAATTTTAAATGAAAATTTTAATAAAAATTAAATTTTATTAAACAAAAAATTCTTATTTCTGTTTCCTAAAATTTCCATCTGCAAACATTGCAGAACATGGATGAAAACATTTGCGACCATTTATGCAACCATTTAAAAAATTGTATTAAAATAAAAAAGTAAGTAAAAACAATCAAAACAAGTAAAAAGGAATAAATAAAGCAATAAAATACCATAAGAAAAGAACTGTAAATAAACCAACAAAAAACTGAAGAATTGAAGTCTTACAAAGGGTAGTAATGTCAAATCGAGTAAATCAGATTCATGAAGACATTGTCTTTCTGTACATGATGCCAAGAAAACTCATGTAGGTATGTGTCCCATAATGCCTGTGAACTCAGAAGTCCCTCTTCATTACTTCGTAGTCCCTGTTTGCCAAGCCAATTAATTGTAAGATCAACATTGATAGTAGGTAACTTAAAATCTAAATCATGTAATTTGACATATTCACCAAAAAAGGTCCAGTTATGATGTTTCTAACAATTTGACATTTGCAGTACTAGTAGGTCACATAGCAAACTTTTGCAACCATTTAAAAAATTGTATTAATATAAAAAAGTAAGTAAAAACAAACAAAACTAGTAAAAAATTTAAAAAGTGCAATAAAATACCATAAAAGAACTATTTAATTTAAATTTTTAAATAAATGAGTAAATGGAGAAATAAATGCAAAGGGATAAACACAGCATTTTAGCTATATAGCTAAAAAAGGAAATATATAAATGCATGCAACCATTTTTGTGACTAATATTCTAACATAATTAATCTCATTTTAGCTATATAAATGCATGCAACCATTTTTGCAATCAATATTTCAACATTATTACAGATATGAAAAAACAGTGTGGTCTTTCACATTGCTGATGGCAGGTGATTTTAATGCCGGGTGAATAGTTTATAAAATTCATAGTTTGGCTGGCAAGTGCTGTTTTCATAGGCTAGATGTAGAGAAAACTCCATGCTTTGGCAAGAAAAGATATTTTCATTTAATTTTGTGTAACATACCTGTTGTCAAAAGGTGTCACTTATTATAGAGGCACACATATAAATTAACTGCTGGCAGAATGATGATATATTATTTCACACATCCAAGTTTGTATGTAACCTTCTTACTAACTAGGTATTTGACAAACATATTACTATTATAGGTTTTCCTACTCTATTTGTAACTATTTCCATGCCCATATTTACAAAGCTCACAGTTTATACTGCCACACATGTGGTGCCTGTTATTAATAAATTTCCACATCTTTAAATCCGTGTAAAAACTGTGCTACCCTAAGTTGACTAGACTATATATTATGAAATATATGTAGATACACCCAGTAAGTTGTTAAATTAGCAGCCTTTAACTTAATAAAATTTAATCAAAGAATTTACCACCTCCAATTCCAAAGTCTAGACAGGTAATTAACAACAAAGACATTAGGGATAAAAATAATTTACATTTGCTTAGTCTATTAATGTTGTATTTTGGTGTTGAACAAAACATGCTACATGTTATTAATTCTTCTTTGAAAATCTATTTTGCAAAACCTTTTAGGGATTAGAATGACTATTGTGCCATTTTGTCAGATCATGACTCAAAATAAACTGAAATACTTGATATTAATAATTGCATTCAATTTTAATGTATTTGGAGTCATGATCCAAGAACAATGGTTCAATAGTTATTCCACTTCCTAAAAGGTTTCTAAAAAAGCTTTTCAAAGAAAATATGGACTAAACATTTTGTTTAAAATAGTTCTTTGACATTGCTTAAGTTTTAATATGTTGTTTTTATTTGTATTTAATTGTATGCATAAATAATAATATACCTACATGTTCTAATTTTTTACTACAATTCTGGCAGGCTTGTAACTTTTTTGACCACTCACCTGGCTGGTTAGTAGAATTTTTTTCAAGTTTTCATGCCTGTTATTAGAATCATTTTAGCTATATAAATGCATGCAACCATTTTTGCAACCAATATTGTAATATTATTAGTCTCATTTTAGCTATATACAAATGCATGTTACCATATTTACAATCAATATTCTAACAATTAATCTCATTTTAGCTATATAAATGCATGCAACCATTATTCTAGCACTATATTGGAAAATGTTAATGATATTTTTTTTTTATTTTTTTTCTTATATATTTCAAAAGTTATTGGTAAAAAATTATGTTATATTGATCTAATGATATCAATGATTTCTAGTGCAAAATGTTATATTGTTTAAACTTTTAAAGCAATCAATGCCATATTTACTTCTTTTTTTTAAATTGGAATTATTTTTATTTTCTTATGCTATTTAGTATTTTATTGTTATATTTATCCCTTTATGTTTATTTATCCATTCACTCATTCATTTATTGAAGTAAATAGTTATTTTCTTTTGGTATTTATAATTGAGTATTTTATTCCTGTAAGTGTATTTATTCCTTTTAACTAGTTTTGTTTGTTAATGTTTTTACTTACTTTTTTATTTTAATATAATTTTTTAAATAGTCGCAAAAGTTTGCTATGTCATATGTGACCTATGGCGCTATCGCAATATACCAGTCTTTTCAAAAAAAATTTTTTTCATCAAAAAGCACTATTTCAAGAATCATTTTTGTTGAATAAAACGAAACACTATTTGTCAAGAATGATATTCTTGATAATTTGGTGTAGCAGCGGCCATGAGCAGCCGCCCTCCTTATGATAATATATGTGTGTTACTGGGATGCTATAGTTATGCTTGATAGATGGGGTTGAAAGGAAGGGTATATTGCAATAGCACTGTGACTCACTACACTACAAAAATAATCGCCTGACCATAAGGCGATTTAATGCCTGAATCTACCTTACCGCAATTTCTGACTGTCAGGCGTTCAAACGCCTTACATTCAGTCGCTTAATTGCCTGATTTTAATGCATTTAAACACCTGACAATCAGGCGACTCAATGCGTATATTTTTTCTATAAAGCGCCTGAATGTAAGGCGTATAAATGCCTGAATTTTAAATTAATTTATAATTTTGTCACCTGATATTCAGGCATTTACTCACCTGAATTTAAGTAAATTAATTGTCTATATTCAACCAATCATAATATATACATCTTCAGCCAATTAATT
>JAYRBW010040404.1:0-11699 GCA_036023295.1 Invenusta paracnida
TTGAATGAATTTATATCTTTTAAAATTGTCTGTAGCTAACCAGCTTTTTGCCATTTTTGGCGATAAAAAAATAATATTATAACTAATTGAAAATTAACAATAAAACAACTAAAATTATGTGTTATTTTTCTAAAGTTTCTGTAAGTATGAGTGTTTATATAAGTCACACAAGCCTTTATCAAATTTGTGAGTTTTCATAATATCAGTTTTTAAAAGTCTGTAAAAAATATATAGGTAATATAAAAAATGTAAATAGAGCATAAATAGAATAATAGGTAATATTGAAAATAGTCCTTAAAAAATATTACATAAACTATACAAATTCAAGGAATTTCAAAGAATTCTGCAATTTCAAACAAATTTCAAGGAACCATAAAAATTCAAGGAATTTGAAGGTGTGGACACCCTGAGTTATATATGTCCAGACATAGCTAGTAATACTTGAAAAGACATATAGCTAGTTACACTTGACAAGACATATAGTCAAAATACCTGACAAACTGATAGCCCACATAAAAAACAGATAAAATAGGAACTTGATGACTTTAACACATTAAGGGAAAAGAGATTATTAAAAGGCATGGTCCCTGTACTAATTAGTAGAAGAACAAGATCTTATTACCATAAATATAATAAGGTATTTCATCTTTACCTTCTTTTAGAGATCATAAACAAATCAATTGAAATACAAAAAAAAGAAGTAAAAACGGGTATTGAATACAGCATTTAGAACTGTCCTATAATGGACAATTCAGTTACAATTTTAAATTGTAATTTGAGGCTAATAAGAATGTGTAGAATAAGATATTCCAATTTTACAACTGATTTGTTTTATATTTGATGAACAGTCGTAATAAACATTTTTATTCTTTAGGGGTTATAGTTTTTAGCAATTTTCAAATAGAAATTCCCTTATGTTTCTGAAACCCTTTTTAAATTAAAAATATTATTAGAAAATGAAATTCTTGAATAAAATGATTTTATGGATTTTTTTCTTTTTTAGAGTTGTATAATATTTAAAACACAATAAAAAATCTGTTGTATACAATTATTTGTATATTTTATGGTATTGTTAACTAAACAAGAACTAGTTATTGGTTAGCTAAGTAGATATAATATTAGCTGAATTTCTAGTTCCCGCTAACAAAACAAACTTCGATTAACTTATTATATGTAACTAGTAATGCCCAGCTATTTCAAAACAAGAGAGCAATTCGTGTCAGATATTAAGAAATAGTTTATTTTAATGCAATCATATACTAAGTTAGCTAAACCCTATATATGTTAGATCTATGATGTTAGTCTAAGTATTTTGTTATTATATTAAGTTATACATGCGCTAATATAAAACATAAGTACTTTACATACCAAATAGTTGTTCAACCGGTCCTCAGCTCAATGTAATATTTTATGAATTCATAATTCCTTTTCAATCCGATATTCAAAATAGTCAAAACTAACCACTAAGGTTGCCACGCCTTAACTAGGCAACTCGCTAGACATGCTAACTAGTGTCTAACCTTTTGCGCCAAGATATAATTTCTACACACAAATTTTATTAAGTTTATTCCAAAGTTAATTCCACTAAAAAATTGATTAATAACTTCTAAAATCGATCTACTCCAAATATTCCATATAATTTTACCGATAAGGAAAATTGATTATTCCGACTATTTTTCAAGAATCTTTAACGATTATTTACGAACAGAAAAACCACTTCATTACCTTTTAAACCCGATAATATTTAACTATATTAACCATTGATTTTTCTCAGAAAAATCCCAACACAGAACATTGATTAAACGCTGAATATTGATCTAAAATATCTAAAAAATTAACTATTACAATCAGACCTTCAAAGAATCATGAAATCACAAATGAAACAATTTCCAACACTTTCATTACTTTTTATATCTTATCAACGAATGTATAACGCCCTCAATGAGAACAGTATTATATATAAATATTTGTTAGCTTTGGCCACTTATAACCATTAATAAAAATGACAACATTGTATTTTTATATGAGCATAACAGGGTGGCCACTACTTTGGGCAAAAACTTTCAAGGAGTCCAAAAACACATATTTTTATATTGCATTTACTACTACGAGTATATCTGTACATTAGGATTTTTTAATGACAGGGACTGCACCATGAGTTTCGGATTCGGGGGGGGGGACATATAAAAAGGGCACCCTAAGTTAAGCACACTTAAGTAAAACTATTGAAGTTGGATCCATGAATTTATTTACTGAATTGATAACTCAATATGTAGTATATATGTATTATATGCAAAAATTGGATGTGGGCAAAATCAAAATAACTAGGTAGTTTAACATCCAGTCAGATTTTATGAAAATCAGAAAAAATCATTTTTTGAAAATTATCCAAAGGCAGAAAGGCGCTGCATAGATTTAGAGCAAAATATGTTTACAATTTTCCCTAGGTCTAGTTCATTACACCTCTGCTTGTGAGATTGCAAAACAGCTAGAGCATTGAAAATGAGCGCTCACCTGAACCGCTGCTGTCATTGCAGGATTCCCCATAATCAGTAACACTTCACTTATCAAGCCCTTCTCTGCTGATGAGAGATTCTGAAGATAAGTGGGGAGTTTGTGAGCAGATCCAATCGACAGTCCAGATCCTATGGACTTTAGAATGTTGAGCTGAGCACCCAACATGTCCATTCAAATATCATCTGAGTAGTTTCCTTCAATGCATCTTTTCACCTCATCAACTGGCTCCACCTTGATTGACCGAACAAGGAGGTTCTCCATGTGTAGCAGTCTGGAAACTTTTTGAGGTAAATCGCCATTGGATCGTTCCACCCATCCAGTCCAGCCCGTGGAAATATAGAGTGAGGAAGTGTTCTATAACCGTCGCTGGCTGTGTCGGTTCCGATTCACCAATTTCAAGCTTCCTTGGAGCTCGGCGCTTTCTTGGCAGGACTGAAGAATTGAGCTCGCCAATCTTGTTTGCCTCCATTGTCACTCTGGTGAAGAAAGCTTCTAAATGCTCATCTTTTCTTACTTATTGCAGAGCTGTTGCTGTAAACATAGACACATGTTGGCCTTCTGATAATATCTTGTGCTGGAGGGTTCTAAACAAATTGTCGGTATGGGAGTGCAGTAGGATAGCCAGATGGAAACTGAAGTAAAAGTTGAAGGACGGCATCTGATGTTGACAACCAATAATCCTTGACCTCACTTCACTCATGAGGCTTGTCCCCAGGCATTGATCCCATTCCAGCAAAAGGATTGCATAATTCGCTTGAGAAATACAGCCATAACATTCCACCTTGTTGGACATAATAGCTGTAGACCTCTGATGGCTGTGTCGTCTTCATCAGATTTTTGTCCTTCAGCAATACAAAAGAACATACTCTCTCGCTTGGGGGAGTATTTAATTAGCTTCACTACTTCCTCAGCTGTCTTGGTGGTACTTGAGAGTACAGTGCAGTTACTCACTATCTCCTTGACACAAAGGCTTAGAGAGTGACTCTGGTAATGTGTGATGAGCACCTTCTTCTACTTTTCCAGAATCCTGACTCCTACTCCCAACTTCTCGCCCATCATGTTTGATGCGCCATCAAAGCATTGACCATGACACTCGTGAAGTGAGATAGTGAGCCTGAGGAGACAGTCTTCTATCGCTGAATGAATTGTCGATGCTTTGACATCCTGAAGCTCATAAAAGCCCATGAAGACTTCTCTCACTGCTAAATCTTCACTGACCCATCTAAGACAAAGTATCAAATGTTCCTTATTGCTGGCATCGGTGTACTCATCACAAATGAGTGAGAAGAAACAGTCTTTGATTTCAGAAGTCAAATTCCTGAGCAGCTCATTTGCCATCGACAGTAATGTTTGATTCTGGTATCCTTAGTCGACCCTTATGCTAATTAGCAGCAGTATTTTAAAGTTTTAAAGACATGTAGGCGATGGGAATGAATATGTATCTAAAGAAGCCATCTGCACATGTTAATTTATTATGAAAAGTTGGATGCAGCGATGCACAAAAAGGCACTATTAATACAAAAAGGGCAAAATCAAGTCAGAACAATAATTGAAGGGGGGGGGCAGTGGCACAGTCCCTGAATGAAACCATTATAAATGCTATATAATAAAAATTATAACTAATAAACAAGAAATAATGAAAGAGTGTGAGCTTAGCCTATGAAAAATCTAGTGTTTAATTCTTTTTGACATTTTGTTGCAGATTCTAGGGTGGCCTTTGGCCATATAGATATAGATTTTTTTTATCTGCCTTCTGCTAGATGTACAATCTAACTGATGATCTATTATACTATATGGCAAATAATTGCAGAATATAATTTATTTTAAATTGCCAGCAACCAATAAACTGCAATAGCATACAATTTTAATATAATGTTTGCTTCCAGAGTTTAACATAAGCATAATCTACTGGAAGGCATAGATTGTTTATCTAGGTATAAGACTAAAAATTATAAAATATCTATGGCTTTTGCTTGAAAATTCTTATATGTTTATGTTTTAATGTTTGAAGAATGCGTTCAGAGCTTTTTTATCTAGATGATAATTTTATAGATGTCAGATATATAATTGTTTGGATTTTTATATAGCCTAAAATTATATAAATTTATCTGTATAAAATTTAAAAATTGTATTAAATATATTTCAAATAGTATATATAGTTATGACAAAATGTTATAATCATTACAAGTAAAACATTATATGGAAATTCTATACATTGAAACTGTATATTTTCAAAAATATTAAACTAATAATGATTATTATGAACTACTAGATACCATATATATAGTATATTATAAGTCAAATATATATTATTACTATAGTAGAAAAAAATTATTTAATTATTTATATAATATGTATGATAATACTATTATAATAGAAATAAAAAACCTCTACTAATTGTATTCTGGTCAAAGATTGTAATACTGCAACTCTTTTATTAATGAATTATATAACAGGGATGCAAACAGGGATCACTCGCCCACTTGCCTGGGGCGAGTGGAATTGAATCCAGGCCAGTGGTTTTCAAAAATCACTTGTCCAGTGGGTGAGTACACTTTCTCAGTTAATGTGTAGAGAAAACAGTAGTCTGCAGGCTATATGTGTTATGTATAGCAGCTATCAGACATTGATGCAACAGCAATAAAGTGATATATATTTATTGCTTACCTCTTACCTAGTGTATTTATTAATCTGTGTACAGTGTTACCTTGCTGCCTATCTGTAAACAGCTACATAGCTAATTACTACACATGACATGATAGACAGACATAGAGACATTGACTAATCTGTTGTCAAATAATCGATTATAAATCACCATTAACCAATCAGGTTGTCAATCTTGTTATTGATAAATCTGGGCACCTGTCTTTTATTTCCGTTTCATTGACGCCATTAACCAATCAGGTTAATCTATTTGGATTCCATAATTATAACTCCAGCATAGTAATCTATTGCAATCAAAGATGTTTATATATACTATCTAGACTAGACACACATCGAAATATCTGTAATTTCGGTTGCGAATCGATTTTTTGTTTGTTATGCAAAAGAAATGAATTTACTATATTTTATAGTATAAATGGTCGATATTCAAATGGGAAAATGTATCTGATACAAATTATTGATATGAAAAGTAAAACTATAGACATGTGCATCAGAATGTCAGCTATAACATATGTAATTTATAGGAGTATAACTTAAATAATAAAAAAGTTTGTTGATGACCTTGATTTACAAAAATAGGCATAATTTTGCCTTATTTATGTATGCATCCTTTTGACTACCAAATTTCCATAGTTATAGTTGATTTTGATTGGCTAAGATGTCAACCAAAGAATTACATATATTTTGTCTCTCTTTCTATTATCATGTCTAGTCTAGGTAGTATATTTAAACATCTTTAGTTGCATGTCATATAATTAATTTCATATATAATTGCTAATAATGAGCCAGCCAATTTGACTTCTCTTGTATAACTGTTCCCAAGGTCTTAGTATACTATCTGGAAATCATTTCAGCTATGTATGTTTTGCATATATTTTAAGGTAGAGTTTATGTAATGTGCTACTGCTTGTGAGTTCATTTCTATTAATATACATAAAATTTATGATACAAATAATAAAATTGAATGTAAACTGAAACTAATATATATAATTTATATAGATATAGTCATACAATATTAATATATATATTTATTGATATAAAAATTTGTAAAATTCATATCACAGAATAATTAAAACAAAAAGTATGTTAGGTATTTTTACAAAACAATATTTTACGCATTATACAAACATATACAAATGTATAATTTATGCAAACTTTAAGGCAAGCAATGCCAATTGTCTTATGAAATCACTGTTATTTTGTATTTGTTTATACAAGACACTGATAAATTTTATTAGGTACCTGGGTAACAATTACAAAATGATTGCATAAATAAATATACTAAAATAGTAAATTGTTGTACATTATGATTATGTATTACAAAAATTGTTATTAGTTGTATTAGTTACTTATTATAATAGTTATAGTTTGGTAGCTATTCAGAAATCTGACATATTATTATTTTTGAACTTTTAGTATACATTAATTTATAGCTATATGCAAGAACACAAAACACAAGGCATTATAAATTTGCATACTATACAACTAGTCTCTGTAATTGTATATTTAATAAGCTGGCTAATTTATGCATGCATAGCCAATAAAACACAAGAATTTGATTTTTCAGTGAAAAATAAGTAAGTATTCAATTACTCAAGATTTTACATACTAGTGTAAATATTAATTATAATCTATAATTATATAGCCAGTTCTAGCAAAAAACTTTTGAATGTGTACACCTGGGCATGACTGGTTAAATCAATCACAGATTCACTATTCAGCAACTAACTATGAACTACTGTACAGTATACTAGTGTAAATGTAATAATAGTATTGTATTATTGTATAACAATTTTTGCTATTAAATTTGACATCTATATAGGATAGATGAGTAATCTCCAACTTTTCTGCATTAAATTATTTTTGCTTTTTTTATGGGGGTCATAAATATCCATAAGTGTTTATAAGTGTTACAAAAAGAAACATACATTTATCACAAGTAACAAATAACAAATCAGAAGTCGTAATAATGTCTAATCCAATACTGGATATTTCCGAAAAAGTTAGTCTGTATAATGTGGCACAAGAGAAACTCCTGGAGATGGGTAAGGATTATTGATTAATACATAAGTATTAAGTATTTTAATTTAATTATTTATTTTACTTAATTTAAGTATTTAATACATAAAAATAAAAATAGAAAAACAGTAAAAAAATACATAAAAAACGTATAAATCGAAAACCGTAAAAAAGCGAAAATAATTTAACGCGGGAAACTTGGAGATTATTGATAGATGGTATATGTCTATCACTCTATGAACTATGAAAAGTATAAAATACATTAAAAAGTTTTTAAAATGAAGAGTATATAAAATGTTATTGAATAAAAGTAAGAGATAGTATATTACCTAAGCTAGAAGTAGGACTAGGGGAACATTTTGATTTAATAGAAAAAATCATCATAAAATAATCTAATCAATAGAAAAATATTTATTTAAAACTAAAGTAAGATTTTTATAAATCATACTTCAAACAAATGCGCTTTCTATTATTCTAATAACAATTGTTTTTCAGTACACCTCCGTCACAATTCAACAACATTTAATGCATCACTCAGCAACATTAAATATTATATTTTCTCTTGATTGAATGGTTTAGAAAAAAACTATGTCTCTCAGCATAACTATGGTCAGGTAAATTAGCTTATAACAAAACGCAGGAAATCACATCATCATCTTCATCATATAAAGTACGTAAATTATTTAAATAATTAAGTAATTATTTTATGCACTAATTGCATTCATCAACAGCAGATCAGGCTTATGGTGTTCAAGTAATCGGTTTGTTATGATCTCTCTATACAGGCTTTTCTGGCTTGGAGACATATCATCTTCCAATTTCTGTGTAAATTGATTTACTGTTTGAATTTTTGCTTTAATTAGGCCAGTGGCTGTCTACTGCAACTCCATGCATAGGTTTTTTTCTATCTTTGGGTTTATCAAGATTGTTCAGAGGGTCACTATTATAGAATATTGCTTTTATCCTTAGTTTCATACGATGTTCCAGTTGATTCTGTTGGTTGGTTATGACATTAAATATATGCTTAAGCTACATCACCATGACACATTTGGCGTTTATTTTATACCAGTCCCTAATTGCTCTACCCTGTTACAATCGCCTCTTTAATATCATAATTCAGTTGCTTTATATGCACTCTGACTTGTTTTTGTCATCTGTATAGTCTAAAATAACTAGTTTGTTCCAAAGTTCATGCGGTGGCTCGTTTATATAAATCTCTAAACATATGACTCATGATGGCCATATATTATATTTGACATATATATGTAGATTTTTTAACTTATAACTGTTATGATAATGTTAACCTTCTCAGAAAACAGCAATTTTTGAGAATTGACATTGAAACATGAGCTTCCAGTAAGAGTTCGGCTATCATAACATAATTCCTAATCGCAGCATAAAGAATTAATTCTATCTTCGTACTCAGCATTTTCAATCGAATGAATTATTTAAAGTATTAATATACACGTATATATCTATTTGTCTCGTAAAAATTCCTAGATTATAAGTATAACAAGACTATCAAAACCATACTTTGATCAAAACTATATAAGTCAGTGTACAATTGTATTACAGGTGTTATTGAAGGATTATAACTCTATGTATAGGGCGGTATTCCCAAACCAAACTCGAGTAAGTCAGTCTCAAGACTCGTTTCAGAATACCGCCCATAGTACCTATGGTCTGCAACCTCTTTTTAACTAACTATAACTCTATGCCTTTTCTAATCTTAAACATGTTTTACCATATAAAAGTCATTCGAGTATAATTTAACTTAACTCCCTTTCCTTCCCTATATATATTCTATTCTATAATTACATGTTGTCACACTGAACACTCATCACTATAAGCTATATATATTCTATTCTATAATATGTTGTCACGTTGAACACTCATTACTGTTATTATATGCTATATATAATATGCTAGACTCTATCATCCATGCTCTATATTATCTTCTCTTGCATTACACATACTATATAACTATGATATCTTCACTCTATTATACACATTCCCATGTTGCCTATATGTGTCTATACATATTATGCTGTTATCTACCTTTATTACTTACTGCTGTTATTTACTTTTACTAATGTACCTATTGTATTCTTTTTTTACAGAAAGAACACCATGATCATTTTTAGTTAAATAAAATAAACCCATAACTAAAAAGGAGTTCTTTTTCAGTTATCAACGATTTACTTGGCAACAAATGGAAAACCGACAATATTTAATTTTCTCCAGGTTACCACCAGTATACGACAAGGTGGTGCATATAAGTATTCGGCCCCAATTAAATTCTGGTAATACATACATAGGTATGTTTTACTTAACAGCATAAACTATTAATTGTTATTTTGTGTGGTACATTAATTGATCTATTTATACATCTAGCTACATATACATTTATGATTTGTAAGTTATGATTAAAATAAAAATTATTTGAAGTTTAAATTTCTATTAATTTTAAGCGGGGCCGACTACATATATATGCGCCAGCCTGTATGTGTAACTATAGTGTAAAGATCTGTTTGAAAAAATTGCATCAATTGATTATTATGCTCTATTAGATCGAGCAATTGTAATTAATTTATATAGATAACACAGTTTGTATGATACGGACTTTGCTGCAATGGCTAAATATTTTTGCTTGCCAATCGAATATGTGCTCTGGTGGTTAATTATAGTTGGTTTCGAGTTCGCGCATTGTAATCATAAAGACTCCCGTTCGATATTCTATACATACCTATCGTCTATATATGAGCTCCATTAATGCGAAACGTATTTGGTATTTTTGGTATGAGACGATCACAATGGTCAAAATTCTTTAATTATTATTATTTAATTGATCTACCTTATCTGTACTGGGGTGAGAATTAATGGAATTAATGGAATTAATTCTCAATTATGGAGAATTATAGTATTTAGTTATTGGATCTCAGATGATTCCGATGTTCTGAGCATAACAAATAATCAATATATATATATACACGTAGAATGTATACATTTTACATATATATTTCTTTATAAAGAAAATAAATCTCTGGATCTGATCAGCCAATAAGTGAAGAAATTATATCACTGCTAAATATATACATAAAGAGCTTGTGTAAGTTTGATATTAATTACATATATAAACTCACTCAATAAACAAAAATACAAAATTATCCACAAGTTTGTATTATAAAAGAATCAAGAATTCGATTGAAAGATTTGAGAAATCAATTCCCCACTGTCTTTCCTGATGATTGTGGACTGATAGAAGAAAATTACACTATTAATACTGAGCTTAGCATTCCTGTTCAACACTGTCCTCGAAACTTGGGATCAAATAAAAATCTGAATTAGAAAAGATGGCTAATCAGAAGAGAATAATTTGTCCTGGGGCCTCTTGTATAAAACTTTAATAGTGAAAAGTGAAGGGCAGATTGGTTGAATAGTGAAAAGTGAATAGTTTTGGTTTGCATAAAGACTCTTTAATTTTCGCTATTCACTCTTCAGTTAATACACTCTGAGAATCTATAAATAGATGCAGACAATAGTAATAATCTGTTTATTTTTCAAACCATCCAATTATATAAGGCAAAAGTTGTTATTTTGCTTACGAGCTATATTTCGATAGAGAAGTACATTGCTAGTCTTTGTTCATTTTTAGAGCGGATAGTTTATATTGATAATAAGTATCAATTTATGAAAGTTATTATTTATTTTCCAACTATTTATTATTATTTACTACATACATTTGTACTGTTACGGATAATTAATACGTCAATTTTATTTATCATATAGTGTTATAACCTAATGTTTAGTCCGATATTAAAAAAATGAAACACACAATATATGCACATAGTAGTTTAAATTAAATAATTAGAGAGAGAAAATATATATAAATGTTGTATGTAAGTTTGTTATGCTCCAGTAAATCGCCAATAGATTGTAGCACCATTTCAACTTGTTTCCGAGATAAACGAAACCTCTCTTTAAAATCTCGATTGTTAAAAGTTTAACCGATCTCTATTATATTATTTACTACATACATTTTTACTCTTACGGATAAGTATTACGTCAATTTTATTTATCATAGTGTTATAACCAAATGTTTAGTCAGATATTTAAAAAAAAAATGAAACAAACAATATATGCACATAGAAGTTTAAATTAAATAATTAGAGAGAGAAAATATATAAATATGTTGAATGTAAATTTGTAGCATGCTCCAGTAAATCACCAATAGATTGTTGCACCATTTCAACTTGTTTCCGAGATAAACGAAACCTCTCTTAAAAATCTCGATCATAGAAATAGGAGAGGATAGAAGCGACACTGCAAGCCAAAGCTAGATGCAATTTTGTTGACGGAGTAAGGCCAGTCATCCAATCAGAAGTCTGTATTGACGCGGGTAGAATCACGTGACTCCATAAAGAAACAACTACAATAAGCTAGTTTGAATTGGATTATAGCTATCGGTTTTCCGTTTACATATTTGAAAAATGTACATT